>SCLG01000983.1:0-22094 GCA_004367875.1 Oikopleura albicans
CTGAATTTCGCTTGGCAAGGGAGCAGCATTTTTTTCTCCAATTGTTGGCGATCTAACTGTGGTACCAGAAAACCACATAGAAACATGTCCCATTAATGATCTGTCCCAGTCATTAAAAAACTCATATAAGTGATATTCTATGAATGGGATGTAAATTACTGAGAACTATGGCTACATCCAAAAAAAACGTAAAAAGACATGATTTTAAAGATTTTTTCCCAAAAAGTGTAACAGTAGACTACATAGGTGTATGCTGGGGCCGCGGTGGGCTCTGTATGTGTGTGAGGGGGGAGAGACTAGGCCGCGCCGGCTTCAGACATAAGACAAAGTCTTATGTCTAAATCTACCTTAACCCCTAGACCTTATACCCGGCCATAGTCCCCCCCTCCTTAAACAACTACTTTATTTTAAACTGTACATAAATAATTCGGCAATAATATAGGGTTTAATAATATGTATTTAAATAGAACAGGGTTTTTTACTTTGATGGTCGAGCGGCATGGCGAAGGGGCGTAATAATAGAATGTACAAATTAAAGAGATATATCAATAATAAAATATTTAAATAGTGGGGTCACATGGGACACATTCCTTCCCCTTTTTAATTGCTTTTTAAAATTTAAATAATTTGTTTTTATTATACAAAATGGTGTAATGCCGAAATTGTATGATAGAAATATGGTAAAAATTTCACAGTAGAAATAAGGTAGAGATTTTACGGTAGAAATAAGATTGTTCCAATTTCTTTATACATGTAATATTGGGCGTGAATGTGAATTTTGAAAAACAATTTATATCATTTTTTTTTGGGGGACATGTATTTAAATATATTCCAACTTGTTTCAATGAAGAGGTCTCAAAGTACCTATAAGTTGGAAAATATTTTATACATATAAGTTTGCGTCATGCATACTTTAGTTAAGTAATGCAATCGTGTATTTTGTATTGACATGTCAACCGCGGTTTTTTTATTTCGCTTTTGTTTTAACTTATCTATTAAAAAATAAACTTTTTGGGGTCGTACACAAATAATTGTTCTAAATAGTTTTGTTGGGAGAACACAATTTGTTCGTGTGTTTTTCATTTGAATCCTCTGATTCGTTTCAAGTTATATATATAGGGTTTCATGATGTCTTGTTATATACTTTTTGTCAAGTTTCCATATTGTTTACTTTTTGAAGGTCTTACTTTTTGCCTCTTCCTTTTTCTAAATTGTAAAGGGGTACTCATAACTTTTTTTTTTTGTAATAACTTTTTTTTTCTTTTTGTAACATGTTAATTGGGTCTTACACATTTGCCCGTTATTCTTATCTTTTTCGTCAAAATTTTAATACTCATAGCTTTTTCCTTGAAATTATTTCTTATTTCTCTTGTATGTGTCGTTCTTTTTTCACATAGGGTATTTCTTACCCTTCTTTATATATAAATATCGTCGGTTTTGTTGAGTATAATCTATTTCTGTTTATAGTCTAACTCAGCCTGGTTCATATGACGAACGGCGTGTCAAAACCGATTTTTGAGATTTAACTTTTATAAGGTATTGTCTGATATTTTGTTTTCGAATCAATACTCATTCATTTAATATATGGTGGTGTTGGTCCATTAAAAGGAGTGAAGATAGGTAGAGTTGAGAGATGTTTTAGTAATAATTTTGTTTTTATTAATATTTTGCTGATGGGTCATTTGGTGCTTTGCTCTGCAACTGTTTGCTTTTTTGTCCTGCATCTCATTTTTGCATGAGGTGTTATTTGTTAGGGTTAATCGTTAGTTTTAATATAATTGTTTATATTAAATTCTTTTAAGTTTTAGTTTGGGGATGTTGTTTTCATGGGTTGGCGTCTGTCGCCGATGTGTCTTGTCATATGTATTTATATGATAGAAATTGTCTTGATGATATCCGTGTGTTGTTGGTGTAAATTCCTGATCTATTATTATTATTGTGCTATTTTATTATCGAAGTATATTATAAATTTTACTTCTTGTATTATTCTTGTAACAAAACGATAGTATCGATTCTATTTTTGAAAATTTAATTTGTTTTAGTGGACAAGGCAACTTTGTCGCGTGTGTTTCATTTTTGTTTGGGAATTTTCAACGTTTTTCAGGAAAATCAAGGTTATATTTTTCATGGTGGGGAATTCAGTGGGCAAAATTGTTGGGTCAGAATGATTTTTTTGGAACTGACAAATTTATCAGTGTGTGTGCCGCTTTGGCTGTAATAGGTTTGTTCAATTCGATCGGTCAATAACATTATGTAGAAAAAGGAGGTTTATAAATCAGCAATAATTCACATGAAAACTGGAGGGACGGATGGACTCACCATTCAGCTTTGTGCTTTTTGTGCCTTTTTACCTCTAATAATGTTTTTGAATAACACCGTTATTAGCGTTTCAGGATCTGGCAAATGAACTTGTCGAAGTTCTTGTCGTTGATCTTTTCTGATGCTATTCGGTTTTCGATTGAACTAATGGGGGTCGTTGTTGTTATTAAATAGGGTACTTTTGTTGTATTCAAAAGCATATGTTTGCTGTTTCAGCTTCGTTGTTTTCATTGGACGGGACTTTGGATGGGACATTTTTGAAAAATGTGCCATTTCAGAATTGAGAGTACGGTCATTTGTAAAAAAGGGGCGGATAATGACTCTTCTCGATGTATAACATACGCAACTTTAATTGAGCAGACAAAAGTTTGCACGCTTGTGCGTCTTGTATGCGTATAATTTTGCGTTTGTTTTCACAAGTTTGAATATTTACGTCGTTTGGATAAATATGTTTGTCCAACGTTGGTTCCGTTTTTCCTCGCAGTTGTTGATACAACTTTTAATCCAAAAAATATTTAAAGTGGGCGGTATTTATGTGTTCATCTTCGTTTTTCAGGATTATGCATTTGAAACAGTTACGTCCTCAAACGTATTGTTGCTTTTGCATATCTTTTTTCGTAAACGTGTGTTTTTGACTGGTGTTTTGAGATTGACATATTTTTTGATTGGATGATAAGTTATTCCGAATGTATAATTTAAAGTTATTCCAAATGTATAATAACTTTTACCATTGTTTGGAAAAACGTGTGGCAGAATTATTAAGATATGAAGTTAATATTTTTCCTTCATACTTGAGTGTCACATTTGTGATATAATGATTTTGGTTTTGTGTAGAAATAGTGATAATTGTATCATGTGCTTCTCTGTTTGAAACTTTTCAGAACAGGAATTCGATTTTGATGAAATTTAAGTTTTCTTTCTTCGGCATATTCTCCGAGTGTTTAAGAGTTGTTTGCCTTTGTGAAAGAAACTTATATTGGGTGTATTTCTATCTATGTTCCATATTTCTGTTTTGGGACAGAAAAAGCGCGTTTGGTAACGGTAAGGGCTAGCCCAGGCTTTGGTGGTTTCCTTAGGCACTTTTCATATAGCTAGGATAATTTCCTGATTATCTTTGTTCTTATAACCTATATGGTTAAATTTGTCTGTATTGGGTATTTCTGTAGAGTGTATGACTTTATCTATCCACAAATTTATACTTTAGCTATTTGGTCTGTTGAACTTTCGTTGGGTTTTAACGACAAGTTATGTTTTCTTTTGTTCTTTCTCTAACACGGAAATTTGAGAGAAGGATTTAAATCCTAATAACTTTTAAAAATAATTAGGAAAATTTGGGTTCAATACCGTGTGTTTACATGAGAGTATTAACCTTGATAACAATGGTAACGGTCGGTCTGGTTATTCGACCGAATGTGCGTGTTAAAGTCGTTTTAGAGTGGATACGACTATGGATATAAATTATTTGTTTTGATATTGACTGCTTTCGTCAGATATTTTCAGATTTTTTTCAGGAAGTAAAACGGTCAAAACTGGTGTTCGTTTTCAAACGCAGGGATAAATTCGTTTCCGGATATTGGTCATTTTTCTCACGATAAACCAAATTTGGGGACAAAGCTGACTTTAGCTAAATTTTGCAAAAGGCTCATAAAGCCTATTGTTACTAAACTCTGTAAATATTGTATTTTTGCGTGTCGAGCGAACAACAGAATACATATGTTTGCTTTTATTAATTTTATTGGGAGAGTACGTCAAAGCGGCGTTTTTGTGCTTCGCAGGGCCAGTTATATATTTTGCGGTTTTACTGCATACCCGCTTGCTTCAACCATTTAAAATGTAACTCGTAAGTAATCGAACTAAACGGGAATTTTTTTCTAAAAAAATGTGGTGTTTCAGATGTGTAATTTTTGTTTGTTTATTTTTTTTTATGTACTTGTGATTTGTCGTACGTTAAACCAACGCATACATTATATTCCCTATTTTTGATGCAGTTTTTGTAACGTTTATGTCGTTTGGCTTACTTTTAGATTGTGTGGGTGGTTATAATAATTTAATATTTTTATTTTATTGTTAACGTTTTCTTGTTATCAACGATTGACACAAATTTGTGTCACATCCTAGAAGACTACGTTTTTTTTTGTTTAGTGATTCTTGTCCAGATAAGTGCGCATGCTAAAAATCGTAAAAAAAATATTTTTAGTACCTTCGAGAATATTTGATTGCTGTGAAAGTCGATAATTATGTATTGTTAGACAACCTTGATTTATAACTACTCCAAAATATTTTAACAAACCCATGTTTTCTGGCTCGAAACTGGGAAAAAACCTCCCTAAATTTTTTATTCTTACCTACGTAAAGTTAGAATGTCCAAATAAATATTTTATTGAGTGTAACAATGGTAATTTTTCTGTAAGTAGGATTAAATTTTGTATTCAAAATTTCATAATTTTGTACCTTATTAGTCGAATTTCTGAGCCATATTAAAACATTTAGGTTGTAAGGTTTTAATTATTTAGTTAACCTATATAAGGTCAGGTCGATTAGTTTCTGGTAGGTTGTGATTACATTGTGATTATTTTCTGGAGTGTATCAAGATCAAATAATTTTTTCGGGTTGAAATTCTAACCTCCCCTCCCGGTTAATTTTTTTTTTGGTTATTTGACATAAGGGCTTTTAGAGATATTGGTATTATTATTTAAGAATTGAGAATGTGGATCGTTTGTAATTTAAAGGCTAAAAGTTAGCAATCCAGTATTTGGGCTCATTTATTTTTTCTGAAAAATTACTTCCGGTTAACTTCCGGTCAATTACTTTTAAGATTTTGTTCAAATTGTGGTAAAATGGGTTTATATTTGTCATATAAAAATTATGTATCCGACACCTACGTCATGTTGAATTTTCCGAAAAGCTGTCCTTATTTTAGTTTGAAAGTATTTTTGTTTTTCAAGTTAACCCCAAAAAAATTAGAAGGGCCCAATTAGGGTCATTTTGAAGTAGACATTCAGTAGACTACTAAATGGCCTATAAATGTGATATTTTTAAAGAGAGGCCATTAATGGTACATGGTCTGTATGAAATAAGTATTATTCAATTTATATTATAAAACACATGTCTACATGAACAAAACGATAGGGAAAAGTGTTAATTTCCATGCATATTGTTAAATTATCTGGATTAAGTAAACAATGCGTAGACAGAAGTGCTAAAAAGTTTCTAAAAACTGTTAACTTTTAGGGATTTTAGTCCCTTTTTGAAATAGACAAAATTGTTAATTTCCTTTTTATAAGGCTATACGAGTTTCGGGTTAAATTTCAGAACTTGATACTTTCTATTATTACGGTTATCAATGACAAGTAAACATTTTATTTAAGAAAAAGTTAATAAAAAACTGTAAATAGGTCGCTTGAAATCTCTCGTTATAAAATAGCAATCGTTTCTTTCAAAATTGGTAGGGTATTTATTAGGGTACTTAACAGTGGGTGCGCTGTTAACCGGCTGTTAAAATGTAAAAAAAGACTAGTTTATGGTGTTATATTGACGGCTCAATGAGTAAATAATTTATCGGAAATATCAAAAAGATCCGAAATTGTGTACCGGAATACTTTCTATTAAAAAATTATGAATGATTTGTTACCCTATTGAAATACTTATGCTAGAGTCTGCAAGTGTCATATATTAACCGTTTATGTTAACAATTTTCGATAATCTTTTTAATTGTATTGGGCGAGTTTTGTTTCTTTTGGGTACATAGTGTGTGAGCGTTAAAGTTGTAAAGTTTGTTTCCTGAAATTTTGTTAACTTCCGTGGATTTTGTTAACTTCAGTGAATTTTGTTAACTTCTTTGGGTTTTAATATCAGTAAACAGCGAGTACGGCATGTGTCAAAGAGGTTATATTGAAAGTGGCTAACTTAACATCTAGAGGAAATTAAGCCTTTTTTTTTGAAAAAAAAACTGTTAACTGTTAACTTGTCTTTAGATTTTTTCCAGATTCGGAGAGTCTAAAAATATTTCATAAATGATTGGTATAACCGTGCTAGTTTTTCCGGAAAAAAAATATGCAAACAAATTTATACGCTAAAATATTAAAACATTATTTTCTAAACTATTTGTGTTAGCCGTTTTTGTTAATTTAGGTGGATTTTGTTAACTTTACTAGATAGTGCGTTGAAAAAGCTGACACAAGCTGACTGTTAACTTCCAGGAACCTTGTTAACTTATGTGAAAGTTGTTATCTTGAGGGGTGTTAACTTCTAGGTTTATTATAAATACGTGGTCCTTATTCAAATTTTTTCTCGTAAATAACGAAAATTTTGGTGCAAATTGTTTTTCTGCGAGTCTGTTTTATTTTCGAATTCAATCGCCGTATACGTGAAAATAGTTTTTTTTCATCAACTTGGGGCCTATAGACTATAATGTATATGTATAGAAAATTAAATTTCAAAAGGGGAGTTCCAAAGAGTCCGAGAAAAGCGCATTCGCTGTGTTTACAAAATTGGATTTTTTCACTTGCGCTTATTGGGAAAATATGAGTCCTGTTATATAATTAAGGATTTGAAAAACTATCATAAATGGTATTGTCACTTAAATTTTTGGAAATAAATAAGTAGATTTAACGTTTTGTTTGCATACGGTTCGGTATTCAAAGTTACAAAATTTGTTGGTTCACTTTTTTTATATTTTATGGCCTTCTATCTAATCCTTAGGCGTTAATAAACAACTGAAAGGTGTTCTTTGTTTTGAAACGAATCATTGAAAGAATCTTATTTCGTTCCTACTTGGCATAAGCTATAATTTCGAAAGTTAAAATTTAATATAATGGGTCAGTTACACTATGTTTCACTTGAAAGTACTAAAATTTTCGTTTTCATTATAAATATAAAATTACCAGAACGAGCGCACCTACTGTAGAGTTTTTAATTTAAGTGATAATTTTTTAGACTTGGCTGCCCTTTAAGGGCGCATAGACTATAGCTTATAGTCTATAGGTCATAAGCTATGACTCATAGGACAAGAAAAATTGAAACTATGAGATGCTGGCGTTTTAACATGTGTCATAAATAACTAAATTCTATTTTTTGAAAGTTCGCGAGTTTCGAAATTTCGCCATTAAATTTGTATTTTTTTGTGTTAAGGAAAAATGTGGACCTTCATTATAAAATCATAGAAATATATAATCATTATTTTCCAGATTAAGCAATAATTAATAATTAAGTGAAGTTGGTTTGCTTCTTTAAAGTTTGTTTTACTTTGTGCTTAAACCTAGGATATTTGAAACTGATGTTACACGCGGATTCGATAATATTGTAAATCCGTTGTCTGTTTTTATTTATAACCAAGGGTTCTGGATTTTTTTTTTGTTCAAAATTAAAATTTAAAACATTAAAGAGGCGTAACATAAGGGCGCAGAACGTACACGCGCGGATTACTTGCGTATACTATTAATCAAGGCTACATACCGTTGTGCGTTTTTTTTGTCACAAACGGTTTTCCGTTTATTTATAATCATCTTTCTTGAGTTTTCATTGTGTTCACGAAAAAAGTGAAGATTATTTAGTTAGTTTGTCTAATTTTTCATCACATAAAATAAGAAACATACTTTTTTTCGGTTTGGATTTCCCCGGATTTAAATCCGGATATTTTAAGCGTGACTAGCTGTGATTTATGTCAACGCTAAATTTGATAATTACCGTTGAGAAAAGTAGAAAATACGTTACTACTTTCTAACACGGCTATAAAGATAATTAAAATTAGATTTGCTCGATTTTTTTTTGAAAATGTCCACTTGAGGGGCATAAATTGGTTTGGAGAGAATACGATTTGTTCAGGTTTCGTCTGGTTAGATTACTAATGTGAACGTAATCATTAGCAATTATCAGCGAAAATAGCTCACTAGTCTGTAATACGTATGTTTCCCTCGGTATCAATAATATGCTAGCGTATTTCAATTAATGTAATTTTTTATCATACAATGTCTGAATAACGATATTCATCAGACATTATTTTACTGGGTTTTTCCCCAAAAAAATTTGTCGAGCAGTCTTTGGGATACCTCTTTTAACCCGGACGCGCCGTTGCTACATATGTTGTGCCGTTTAAAATATACGTAGCAGAATTTGTTTCAAATGGTTGGTTTGACTGAACTAAATAAATCAGATATGACTCGCTTAAGCGGAAAAACATTATTTTGGTAGGGTATGGTAAATAAGGGCCTGCTGTATAAGGGTTCAGTGTGCCAAGTAAGGCTCGCTCTTTTGACCTAAACATCATTGTTCCAAGTAATGGTCAATACTTATGGATGCTTCCCAAGCATCTTTCACCAGATATCCCTTTCTGGCTATACAGTATATTATATACTACATTTTGAATTAATTAGTTTCAAATTAAATCTTGAAATTGATAAAAAACAGTATTTATAACGCAAAAAATCATGCGCGAGGTTACAACACTAATTTCGCCTTATTCTGTATGTGCTAAATAAGGTTGGTTTTCAAAAATTATTTACCGTCCGTTAATACGTCTACCCCTTGTACAGCAGGTTTTTCAGACTCGGGCTATCTAGGATATCCATTTCACGTTATTTGTCACAACAACGTGCCAAATAAATTACGCGAGGCGGAAAAAATACTCATTGAATTATCATTTATTGATCGATTATCGGAAAATGGTACTTTTTAGGGCGCTTATTTATTATGATTACAAAACAAATTAAATAAAAAGTTAACGTATTTTGACCAGAAACGCGTGATCCGCTGAATTCAAAAGTGCAATAATATACATTTATAATCCAAATTGGGATATATTGGGTTTTTATAATTAATTTATGCTCAAATCTAATCTAAAAATGTAATTTTTTGATAAATGTGTTAATGTTTTTACTGAATTTTCGTTATTTTAACTAGTCCACGTTTTTTGTGGACTCGGCAAGCCACAGTTAATTTTTCATGTTCTGACAGAAATACGCTTTAGCTCCAAAATTTATAAGTTCCATTATAAACAGTAACGTCATTAATTTCCGCCATGAACTCCTACTGAAATTGAAGTCAATTCGAAATATATAAGAAATAAATATCTTGCGTTTTTTGAAGTCTTTAAATAAAGTAACATGTAGACGAAAATTCATTACGGGGATGTAGAGTATTTTGTGCGTCGCCACGCGTGATTATAAAAAATACGCAGTCCAGGAGTTAAAAAAATATAACGGTGTATGGTGTGATCCATTTTGATTCATAATGAAGTTCATCTCGCTTATTTGCTTATCATATTTAGGAGATCAAGTCAGACGTTTTTTTCTCATAATCGAGCTTATTACATTTCTGATTAGAAAACTTAACATCTGATTAGGCTTTGTTAGTTCCTATTAAGAAATTTTTCCTCGCCAAAACGGTCCTTTTTAATTATTTCCGGCCCGCTAATAAAAACTGGAAAAAGTTTAATAACCTAGAAAAAAACGTCAACTGTATGGCTATTCTATTTTAGGCACAATCTACTTTAGACATTTTGTTTTTTTTTAGAAATCGGAAATATGCCAAATATACATGTTAAGTGTCATTACTAATGACTCATTAGAGAGCATTTCCAGATGATGGTAATCACCTTTTAAGTTTAAGTTGAACAAAAACTGATAAGCTAAAAACATTTGATTGATTTCGGAACTTTAAATACATCAGCCGTTCGTTACTTTTGAGAAAAATTGTTGTTCGAGTTTAATTCCTAAAAATAATCGTCGACAATTTCTAAGCATAACTGTAAAAAAATATTGAAAAAAAAACCGGAACCTTCATTTTTATGACA
The DNA here is from genome assembly GCA_004367875.1 of Oikopleura albicans. Classification (NCBI taxonomy): domain Eukaryota; kingdom Metazoa; phylum Chordata; class Appendicularia; order Copelata; family Oikopleuridae; genus Oikopleura; species Oikopleura albicans. Next base: position 10,109 of record SCLG01000983.1, read on the forward strand.
GGAAAGAAAACAAACCGAAAATTTTGAAAATTATTTTTAGACACCAAAATGTCACGAAAATAGCACTGTTCGATTCAGTGATTTTTTTTTTCATAGATTTCATCTCATATGTGGTATGTTCAAACAGATTGATTAAATTATTTTGTTGCGCTCATTTACTGTACGTTTTTAGATTATTTGAAGTCAACCATATCATATACTCTATATGTATTCAATGGTATAAAAAAATTATGACCCTTATGAAAATAATGACATGTAATAAATTTTATAGCATTTTTAATCACAAAGTTACAGAACCAAGCAAATTATTGAACAAAACTTTACAAACGTGTGAATCGCATTCACACGAAAAACACGAATTCTAGTTCTCGTAGAGAATAACTGTTTTCCACCGTGCATGATTTTTCAAGTTATCGTTGACGATCTGCTCCCTACACCGATCTGACTCAACGTCACAAATTGACCTTGTCAGTTACAAAAAATGACATTCCGTAGAACACGTAATTTTTGAGTTATGAATTTGATTCAAAAGGAAAACATGACTACGTACCAGATAACCTCACTGTTAAATTTTCAGGGAAATTGGAGTATTTTTGGTTTTCTGTTTGAACCTACCACCCATATGTCACTACAAATTATACAGTATGCTCAGAATTGCATTATAACTCGTTTTTTTTCTTTTGCGTCGCCCGCTGCTGCGCAGGCATTTGATATAGTTATTATCAATTTAATGTTTGCTAGTTTAAATAGTCATTATTAATTTGATACACAAATTCATTCTCGGGTATTTTAACTTAAAGTGTACTTAATACTTATCTTGTAAATTTCTCTTCTCTATGGTAATGGGTTCGAAAAAAACAGTCACCACTGTTTTAAAAGCATGCTACTCAAAAAAACTGACTTGACCTTAGTGCCCGAAAAAACTGACTTGACCTTATAAAAATACAAATGGCTGACCTTATAACCAAAATGACACTTTACAAAAATGACACGGGTCAGTAATAAGGTCTTAAAATACCTCAGCATCTTAAATGCATCTCTAAAAGACCATATGGTCTAAAATATATTTTTTTCGACCTTCAGACCTTACAACCACCCCTGTACAATTTTGTATATAGCCATTTTATATAGTAATATTTTCGTCCCGGTCCTTTTGGATGATTTTTCTTCATCCACCACTTAACGGACTCCATTGCAAAGTGTATTATTCCGTCTTTCTTAAATTCTGCGGCTTTTTCCACCATTTCAGCACGTTTCTTCAAAGTCAAATTAACCTTAAAATTATTCGGGGTTGGTCGCTCCAGTAGAATTTCACGCTTTCTCACCCAATCAATAACGTCTTCTGTTGATAGGGGACAATTGACACCCTGATCTTCATCGATATTTTCACTTTTGAAAATATCCGGCATATTTTTTTCTAACCACCAATTTCGGGCAAATTCGGCGCCCTCGGTCATGGCGACTTCGATTACCTCCTCCTTTTCTTTTTTCGAAAAAAATGGTTTCAGACGCTTGCTAGCCGAGTGCGACTTTTCGTTTTCGAAATATGATGTTTGAGATGAGCTCGGTGTGAGATCAATTGTTTCGATAATGGGCCGTTTTTTGATAATGGGCCGACGAGGATTTTTAACCCACGATGTGACCTGTTCTAATGATATATTTCGTCTTTCACTTGAACCTTCGTTGATTTTCTTGAACAACCAGTCGCGGGCAAATCGGACGCCTTTCGACATGGCCAGACGGACCACGTCTTCCTTGTCTTTTGTCGAAAAGTTATTTTCGTCGAAATTTGTCGCATAAATGTATTTTGTTTTAGGGCCATCGGTATCGGGCACTTCTGTCTCCGATACTTCTTTATCGGACACGTCTGCGTCGGACATGCATGTAATAGGCATTTCTGTATCGGACAGGTTTTCCTCGGGCAGTACTTTATCGGGTACGTCCATATAGGACACCTCTGTATTAGGCGAAATTGAAAAAATAGTGGATTCAGTTTCAGACACTTCTGTTTTGGGCACGTCTATATCGAGCAGCGCTAATTCAGGTACCTTTATTTCAGGTATCTCTGTTTCGGGTACCCCTATTTTGGACACTTCTGTTTTGGGCACGTCTGTGTCGAGCACCGCTAATTCCGGTACCTTTATTTCAGGTATCTCTCTTTCGGACACTTCTGATACAGTTACTACGCCTTCGGGTACTTCTGATTTCGGCACTTCTGTCTCGAGCACCGATAATTCGGGTACGTCTGGTTCGAGTACCCGTATTTCTGGAATTTCTGATTTGGGCACTTCTGCTTCGACCACCGCTAATTCAAGTACCCCTGGTTCAGATACTTCTATTTTGGGCACCTCTGCTTCAATTACCTCTGTTTGAGGCACTTTTGAAGTAGGTACTTCTAATTCAGGACCATCTGTTTCGACATTTTCTATTTTAACCGAATCGTGTTCATTGTGGTCTAATAACACGCGTTTTTCGTTTTCAACAATCGTAGAAGACGTGTGCGTTTGTTTTGTTAATGCACCGGAGTGGTGTATTACGATATTGGGCACCACGATCAACTTTTTCGAGGGACTTGGAGTCACAGTATGTTTTGTGTTGATTTTCATGTTGTTGACCCAACTTTCAACATGGCTAGTTTGCAAAAAGCAACTAGACCAGTCACGGAAAAATTCATGTTTATGGAACTCTTTCAACTGGGATACAATATTGTAATTTGACCCCCTGGCGGGGTCATATGACCTTTCAAAGAATTTTTTGACCCCACCAAAAATTCCCCGCAAAATTTGGCATCGATGAACAAAGTTGGAAAAAGTTCTTTTAGGCGGTATTCGAGAAACCGATTTTATAGAAAAAAATGTAAAAAGACATGATTTCTCTATAGAGAAAATAACGGTCCAAATGGCTGACCTCATAATCAACTCCCCGTGTATTGTAAGTTCCAATTTGTAACAGGTACTTCCGCTTTTGGCTAAGGTTTTTTCTGTAAAAACCCAAATGTTTTAGAAGCCAAAAATTGCTAAAATATCCCAGTCCTATGGGATAATTGGTTTCTAGCCACCACTTTATTGCCTCTTGTGCATAGTTGATTATTGCACTTTTCAATTCTAGAGCTTTTCGTGTTATATCGTCTCGTTGCTCATTGGTCAAATGGATCGCGAACTTATTCGGGCTCGGTGGTCGCTCAAGCAGAAATTTCCGCGTTTTAATCCAATAAATGACTTGTTCTTTTGGTAAGTGTTTTTCTTTGGATGTAAGGTCGAAGTTCTTCTTCATCCACCACTTTCGCGCAAATTCGGGACCCTTGGTGCTAGCTACTCGCACTACATCTACCATGTCTTTTATCGAAAAATGATTTGTGTCCGTAATTTCTTTAGAAGTAATTTTCGATTGTAATTTGCCGGGACTAATTACTAGGGTGAACGCATGGAAATATGTTATAAAGTGCCCAAATCGAAAATATAATACTATCATGTATAGAGCTTCATTATTTTTCTTTGAAACTTTTTTTATTTTATTTCGATAAAATCTTCTTCGATACTTTTTTTTTCGAAAAAACAAGTGCGCCGATTATTTTAACCCCTAGACACTGGGTCTCCCTGAAAATGCCATTTTCTACTCAGCGTTTCGCATGTTTCGCCGTTTTTTTTTTCTCGAAAAACGCGAATAATGCTTTCTAGAAAATACGACAGAAAAAAACGGTGAAAATTCATGTAAAACGCTGAGTAGCATATGCAGAAAAACGCATCTCTATTTTTTGACACAAAATAGCTTGAATATTCACCCCACTTATAACTTCATTTTCGAGCACCTCTTTTTTGGGCTCGTCCGTTTTGGGCACCTCACGATTATCTTGCTCTAACAACAACGCCGATTCCGATTTGTCAGTTTCCAATGCCGATTTTTGAGCACAAGAAGTCGGCCTCGGATTAAGTATTTCGATGTTAGCCGTCCCGTGCGTTTTCAGCTTTTCCGCCCAACTAATAATATCGCTGGTTTTCAAAAAGCAGCTTGACCAATCGCCGAAAAAATCGTGTTTGTGGTACTCTTTGTTTAGGGGGATACACTCGCTACATTTTCAAGGGAAATTTTGGCCAATTCTCCGTTTTAACACTCCTGGTCTTACTTTTGCGCCCTCGTTTCTTATGTTTCTTATGTTGCGCCCGTTTGTGTCATTTGACACTATTGATTAAACTTAATTCAAGCCGTGTCTAGTTATTCCAAGAAGATTTTTAGAATGACTAGAACCCCTTCCTAATGGGTAATTTGTTTTGATCCACCATTTCACAATATCTTCCGCAAAAGATGATATTGGATCAATATCCGCTAATTCGACACATTTTCGGGCTATTTCGTCTTTTTGCTCATTGGTCAACTTCACTGTAAAGCTGTTTGGCTTTGGGGGGAGGTCACAATGTGGACTAATTTTGGAATAGTCTATTAACCGTCCTACATTTTCAATAAGCTGAAATTATTCCATAAATCGAATCTATTCCATATTTATTAGACACGAATTTATTCCAAAAGCATAATTTATTCCACATGCTAAATTTATTCCGCATGCTGAATTTATTCCATAAGCTGAATATATTTCGCCTGCTTAATTTATTCCAAAAGCTGAATTTATTCCACAGACTGAATTTATTCCGCATGCTGAACTTACTCTAAAGAGAAATTATTCCACATTATGACTTCCCAAACTTGGGCCGCTGGAGAAGAAATGAGCGCGATTTAATCCACGATATTACATGATTTACGGTTAGCGGACAATCGTCCCAACTGAGAGCTTGCGATTCATATTTATCAAATATGTCGGCATGGCGCAGTTTAACCCATTGATTTCGGGCGAATTCGGGACCTTTAGTCATACTAAGAGCCACAACCGCTGTCTGGTCTTTTTGCGTTATATGTTCCACCGAAAATTCGTCGGGAAATCCATTCGAGACGCTCATTGGCAAATAATCTCAGTTTTTCGTTTTTAGATATTTTCTATTAAAAATACTAAAGATTTTAAAGACATAATTTAGCCTAAAAAATGAAGGCCTTTCTTACAATCGTATCGCCCATATGATATGGGCCATATCTTTAAAAAATCCATACAAAACGAAATACGACATAATTTTATATTTTTTTCAAAAGGACGGGTTTTTAGAAACACGCCAGATGATTCATTTGACTCGTAACTTATAATGATTTTATAGATCCTGGCGTAACGCCATTGGCATTTGATTTTCATCAAATTATGAAATTTAAAAACGAACCTCAAATTCCTAATCTGCTGAAAACTATTTCCGCCGTCAAGGAGGTCTTCCTTTTATATCCATTTATCTAGAAACAAATAAAAATAATATATCTCATATTTTTGATTGGTCTAAAAAGAGTGCAAATAAATACATATTGAATGACTAGCAGATATAACGCCCGGACCTTTTGAATAACGGATTTCTTAAAAAAAACAATGCATGATTTTATCCATCGAGCACGTCGCATTCTCACTAGTTCAAAAAATGGGACGCTGATTGGCCACAAGAAGTGAGTCACATCTCAGCGCGCTCTCTCGATTGGCTTCCCTCTTGGTCATCGTAGTAATGCTCGCTTGCTAATTGGGCAAAAAAAATCCCATATTCAAGAGGTCCGTGAGTTATTGTTTCATTTTGAGCCTTTTAAATATATATAATACGTTTTATTAATACGTTATACAGGGGGTTGGTTATAAGGTCAAAATCTAAAAAACTGACTTGACCTTATAACCAACCTGAATTTTTTTAATAAGACCTTAGTGCGGGGAAAAAGTTCAAAAAGACATGATTTTATAGAAAAAAAGTTTAAAAAGACATGATTTTTTTAGACAAAAATGTGCCAGCGGCGGGGGTCTTCATCCCAAAAAAAAACATAAAAAGACATGATCTTAAAGATAATCGGCAATAGGCACTTGAAGTTTTTACAACTAGTCATGTTCACAACTATCGGCGTTTTTCTGATGTATTTTTTATGGCCATAGTCTATGGAATTTAGATATTACCCACAAAAAATAAAATTAGGTTTTCTAAGATGGGTTTGTTTTTTGCCTTTTTTTGTAAAGATCGCGATGATTAACGATTATTTGTTTATGTTGTCCCAAAATTTGTACAATAAGGGGAGCAGTAAAACGTGTTTTCAGCTTAAAAAGTGTATTAAAATGCGATACTATCACATTTACAGGAACAGTCGTGTCATTATCATAATACATTATTATCTGTTTTTTCTGCTCCTCCGTCAGCTCATCAAGTGTGGTTTCACGTATTGGGAATGATTCCGTCAAGAGCAATTTAAAAAACTCTTCAATGGTAAGATCGAGCCCGTTAGCTGCGCAAAATGCCATCTTTGCATTTTCCAACGTATAAGATATGAAAAAATCATGAATAGCAAAACCAAATATGTCGTGTGCTTTCCAATAATTGTGTTTGATGTAAAATTGATCGATTTCATGGGAACGAGTAGCCTGTGAATAAATTTGCCAAATAACGGGTTCTGTAGTATATTGAAATGCCACTTCCGATGTATGGAATGTCGATATCAAAATGTTATGTGCACAATCTGAAATTATGGCTGCCTAAATTGACTTCCAAAATACCATTTAGATCTCAAAAATACTACTACAGTCCTTGATTCCATAACGGCCGCTTTTTTCGAGAACCGAAAACGGCCGTTATGGAATTAAGGACTGTATCTATCTTCAGCCAAAAAAAGTAAAAAAAGACATGATTTCTATAAAAATTATTATTACCCGTCTCGTTCTAAACTTACATGTGTCGTTCTAAAATGGTACAAAAAAAAGTGAAAAAAGACATGATTTATCTTGACGAAAACTGACTTGAGCGCTAGGCAAAAAAACTGACTTAACCTTATAACAGCACAAATGGCTGACCTTATAACTAACCCACCTATATACAAATTAACTGATTCATCTTTAATTTAGGAGCAGCTGAGTTTCGACAGCCAAGACTTTAGCTCCGTCACAAAAAATGAATAAATATAAAGATTCGTTCGTCATTTTGAAAACATACATCCTTTTTTTCAAGTTTTCGGACGGCCCATTTGCCATATTCCAATTTATCTTGGCTGCTTCTAAACTAATCGGGGCACAAAATGTAATTTTTCGTTTGGCCATATCTCTAGCTTGCTCCAAGGTCACTTTCTGATGGCAAAAAATAGGAGAAATGTTTTCTTGCGGAATAAGATCAATTATGTCACGTTGGGACTTGAAGCCAGACTCTCTATTGAAGGGCTCGGCAAAAGTCAGATTTCTACTTGGCTGAAAATTTATGAAATGAATTTTTGACGAAGACCCCGTCCAATAAATCAAGAACAATTTTTAAGCATTAATTAGAGTCATAAAACGTGAAAAAAAAACACGTTTTTCCCAATAAATTTTTATGAACAAAAAATACAATTTTATTTCCGTTATCAAGAGTAATTGGTCATTGATTGAACTCTAGAAACCCCAAAAAAAGAGGTTGTTTGCAATTATTAGGTTTAACACACATTTTTTCTCTGATATGCTTTTCCAAAACTGTAAACTAGTAGTAAACAATTTGATTTAACAAATCTAGTGCCGAACCCTGCCCCATTGTGTTCTTCAACGACAATTTTAGCGGTGAAACCACTGCGACAGCAAGATAAAGCCGCGTAATAATTTTGGCGAACTAGCTTATGTTTTTGATAGTTTTTGGTAGTGTGAGCTTGTTGACATATAAATTGATTTTTCGTATATTGTGATGATGTTTTTCTCACTACTTGATGTAACACGAAGCCACATGTGAATGGTTTGAAAGTATTGTTACATACGGCATTAAATTTGTCGCATAACGCTGTAAGTATTCCTTGACGATTGAGCAACAGTTCAAAATTAGCTCTTCCAGCTTGAAAACTGCTGGTCTATTTTCGGTTCAAAAACAGTTGATATATGTTCGCTATGGCGTATTTTTTAACTTATTATTAGTTCTATAAAAAATGTGCTGGCGGAGGAAATTTCATCCAAAAAAGGTCTTCTCAGAAGCGTCTTAACGTTCTGAATTAGCCAGAGTTTATAATTTCTTTGTACGATTCGTATTTACGAAATAAGAGCGTAAACCATAAGTTCTGGAACCGGTTATGTCCGAATAAGTTAAAATATTTTAAGTGAGCTTAGAATACCCATTGCTAAGTCCACATCGATTTTCAGTAGCACACGACAATTATTTCTATAGGTTGGTCATTTAGGAATACCCCCTAGTAATAGGGCATGATTTACAAAATACTATTAGACCTGAAACAAAGACCATTTAGTGTAAAAAAGAAGATTAATACTTTATAACGGACCTTATAATCAAGCCCTTTACATGAGGTCGGTTATAACTTATATGGTATCATGATAAGTTTTCACCCGAAAAAAACTTTTAAGGAAAAAAGATCATGAGATTTTAAATTCATTTTCCACAGACTAGTACCATTTGAAAAATAGGACCGTAGTCAGTACGACGTAGTGATAAAAAAGTAAAAAAATAGGATTATTTAACAGGAATCAACTTAATACAGTAACTAAGTTAATAGATATTGAACCCTTTTCCTTGTGACTTGTACCGAACCCATTTCTAAATTTTGCATCTAAGTATAGCTCATCAGCCAAATAGTCATTGTAAACGGAGAGTGCTGTTAAGTTTAAGGGGAATTTGTTGTATGTGGGATGAGTTTTGGCAAGGTGAAGTGCTCTAGTTACAAAATACAAAGTGTAACTCATTAAAAAGTCTGTGTTAAAAGAATGGTGAAGGCGGCTATCCTTATTACAATTCATTTCAGTTAACAAATCTTTAAAAATTGACTTTAAAAATGATAAAACAGCTTGTCGGGCGGAAGAGAATTTTTCTTCACATTCTGGATGAAGCTTGGGATCTTCAAAATAGGAATCAGGAATTAAATTAAAGAAGTTGTCATGCTCAGGTAATTGCTGTTCAGATGTGACTGCTTCCCACATATTTTTGTGAATATCATTATTTCGCGAAACCCCAATAGTTCGCGAGACTCCAATATTTCGCGAGATTCCAATATTTCTTTTAACCGTCTTCTGACCTGTAGGTCGATTGAAATTTGGAAATCGAGTAATTATGTCTAAGATATTCAAGTTATTCAAATAACCCGTGCTAGGATGGTAACGACGGTTAGTGAATCATACGAGCCGCTGGGTACCAACTGTTCCATACTTCCACATGGTAATATACCTAATGCTTTTTAAACTGTTTATAAAAATATAAGACCTTGATTAAACTTTGAAACTTTGATAGGTGGAAAAACTTCCGATTACGAAAATATGGAAAAAAGGTTTTAAATTACTTTCGTAGCATATTCGACTTTTGTTATTGCTTCGAGCAACATACGGTAATCTTCAAAATAATTGTCTGACAAGTACAACAAATCATTTTCTGTTTAAATATCTTTACTAGTAAGATATAATGTTTTGAGTCAAGGCTAGTACACTTTTGTGAGTACACTGTAGTTTACAGTACACCACCTGCGCCGTTATCGGGTCAACATTTTGAGGAAGAATTTTGACCCGATAACGGCGCAGGGCGTAGGCGGAATGTCTGGAAAATTTTGATCAACAATTTTTACCTCATAACGGCACGAGCGGGAATTTCGGGGCCAATAAAAGCTTAAAAAGACATCAGTTTAAAGATTGTTTTTCTAAAAGCATGCTTCTCAAAAAGCTCATTTGACCTAAGTGCAAAAAAAAACTCACTTGACCTTATAACGGTCCAAATGGTTGGCCTTATAACCAACCCCTGTATGTTTCTATTTCATATTTCTACACTCCTACTTGAACTTTTAAAAAAAAAAACGATATTATCAGAAATTGGCCCTTGGCTTATTTATTAAAAAAAAATTAAGAATTTAATTAAACAATTGAACTATTGAGTTAAAAATAACTAAAATATACGAATATACGGATACCTCGAGAAAAGATCGAGGCGTCTACAAATTAAAACACTTAATAAAAAGCAGAAACAGGATTCGAACGTATTTTATTGAATTTTTTGACCCGATAACGGCGCAATGCGTAGGTGGAAAATTTTTAGTCAAAATTTTGACCCGATAAAGCCAATAAAAAACCTGAATATGAAAATACTCAGATGATAAGCTTACCCAATAAACTTCCAATAGAAAATTTTAGGTTTATTTTATTTTTTGTATTAAATTTGAACGGTGGTTAGAAACAAATGTACAATGAAAGATTATGCAAAACAAACCCCAGAACAACCACTTTGCCAAAATGCAGTATCTAATTAAAACCCAATTTAAACGTATATAAATGAAATTTATAAAAATTATCATCTTGGGTAATTCATCAGATAGAAAAAAGGCCAACGATTTAACTGGAATGTTCTTTGTTTTGTAATGTATCTTGAGATTCAACTAGTATCAGAAGCTATTATCAAGTTCTCCGAAATAGTCAGGCAGAGCTCTGAAAACGTCACAAAATATACCCAATTTGAGTTTTATATCCTTAAAGGTAATATGTTTTAACGTTTCAATCACTTTTTGTAAATAGCTTTCACATATTTATGACAGGTTGTCCGGCTCAAATTCAAGACTTTTCCGAGTTGTGTTGGTGAAATTTGAAAAGCGTCAGGATTGCCATTTTCAACACATTCATTTTTTAATTTTTCAATTTCTTCTTTGACTCTCATGCGCATCAAAAACAAAAGCAGAAACTTTAACTTTGTAGAAACTATTACACGGGGTATGCCGTTAACCGGTTTTCTGACGGCAATGCGTAGGCAATCTTTTTTTTGGGAAAATTCAAAAACTGGACGGTTAACGGCAAATCGGCCAGACTATGACTGTTACGGATGCTACAGTTTTTGAACAAATCAATGAAGTTTTTAATACTTTTTCGGAAGATTGAAGATTGAAAAAATTTAAATATTGCAATGTGACCCAAATTTTAGAGAAACAAAAAGAAATTATTCAAAACAATTTACTAAAAAGGGCCAGTTAATGGAAACTGAACGGTAAACGGCGCACCGTGTAGGCGTTAGCTCTGAAATTTTTACCGAGTTTGTCTAACAAAACAATAATAATGAAAATATTATATTTTTGATGATTTCCTTTCATCTTTGTTTCTTCATACTTGAGTTTGTGCGGCAAACTTGTACAGCATGTTTTGGGCTTGGTAGATGGTGCAGTTAAACGTTCAACCCAATAATATATATTACGTGCTTTCACACTACATTTCCCCCAATCGTTCATGAAGTTATGAATTTCATATTCATTTGGAAAGTTCGCTTTCCAATACTCTTTTACAACGTCTCGTTATGGTAATACATCTAACTATTGAAAATCGTCCATTTTTTGACACGGCAAAAAACATTTGACCCGATAACGGCGCAAGGCGTACGCGGGGTAGCTGTAAAATTCTTAGTGGAAATATTGACCCGATAACGGCGCAGGGCGTCATCGCCCTTGTAACAACAACCCTGTACAAAAAAAATATTATTTTTTGATGCGTTCCTTTCATCTTTGTTTCTTCAAACTTGAGTTTCTGTGACAAACTTGTATAACATTTTTTGGGCTTGGTAGATGGTGCCGTTAAACGATCAACCCAGTAGTAAATACGTCTTGCTTTCACAGCACATTTTGAACTCCAATCGTTCATGAAGTTATGAATTTCATATTCATTGGGAAAGTTAACTTTCCAATACTCTCTTATAGCGTCTTTTGATGGTAATACATAAACATTTACCCCTTCGAAACTAGACCACCTGATGGGTTATCTTACCAATATTGGGTTATCTTAACACTTTTTTGAGCAAAACGTATCGTGATTTCCAATTATTAAACTAAACACCCTGACGGGTTATCTTACCATAGTTGGGTTATCCTACCGCTTTCTAAGATAACCCCAAGGTGGTGTATCTATTGCTTGACGCAGTTAATTTTCTACTATTTTAATAAGTTACAGGGGGGTCGCCAA
>SCLG01000984.1:0-11995 GCA_004367875.1 Oikopleura albicans
TTCAAAACAAGTGAAAGATAACTGCGTAATGGGTAGGTGTAAAACGACCGAATTCTGTAAGACAATTAGTTGCGAAATATGTCAGTAGGCAACAAAAATGATGAAATACACCAGGGGCGCCGTTATGTTTCACCCCGTTATGCTACAATTTTTTCCGTTGGTCCCGTTATGTTACAATTTTTTAACAAACAAAGTTCTGGCGTTTTTGCCTACGCGCTACGCCGTTATGTTACAATTTTCCGTTATGTTACAATTTGTACAAAAAAACGCGTATTTCGCAATACTTTTGAGTTACGTAATCACTATTTTTCCATTATGTTACAATTTGTACAAAAAAAAACACTTATTGCGCAATATTTTCCCCGTTCGTCCCGTTATGTTACAATTTTCTAATTTTTTGGCGTTTTCCAGCCAAATCGCCTACGCACTGCGCCGTTATGTTATACTTTTTTTTGATTTGGTTTTGTAACATAACGGCGCACCTGGTGTATTACAAAAAGTAAGACGAAAAAGTTGTTAATAATCATTGATAATAATGTGGACACCAACTTACAGTTTTCAACTGGCTTGGCGAGTTGATTCTTGTACAGTCCAAGTACTCGAATGGAACCAAAATTTCAACCCACTTACCGCTCAAGTCTCAGGCACTAAAACCGTTGATATATTAGATTTCAAGCAACTCAAATGTATCGTTAGCGATCCAAATTTGGCGAACTTGAAAAAAGTTTCTTTTGCAAACCGAAATTTCTTCATCAATTGTCCAGAGGGTCAAGTCACAAAAGAAGATACGGACCACTTAGGTACCGATGATAGTATTACCGACAGTAAATTTACAGGACTTACTATTGCAGGCTCGCTCAATACTATATTGAACGCAGGAATGATTTCTGAAATAAATAGAAATTATGTCTTTCCACCTTTATAAGTCAAAACCTCTTATGGAGTATAGCCTATGTATATTATCATAATATAATACCTATACTGTATAGGTAGGGTTGGATTTTTACCCGATTTTTTAATTGTTCAAATTAACCATATTGCTCAAAATTACCATTTTGTTTGTTTACGGTCATAATTTTCTCTTTCTCTGAACCAGAGAGCTAGAAAAAAGTTACAGTTAATAGAATGAGATTTGACAAAAAAAATGTTATTTGTGACGATGGGCCATCTTGTGGTTTTTTTGCCATGAGACTGGTTACACATGCTTTTTCAGCCCCGCTTTGCGGGGCTGCTTTGTCATGGGACTGGTTACATGCGCGCTTTCAGCCCCGATTCGTGGGGCTGCTCTATCATGGGACTGGTTACACGCGAACTTTTAGCCCCGTTTCGCAAGGCTGTTCTGTAATGGGACTGGTAGCTCGCGTGCTCTCAGCGTGCTCTCTTTTTTTTTGTAAATTCTTCGAACTTTTTTATTTGATTTTTTTTTTTCTAAATTCTTCAAACGTTTTTTTCTAATTCGGTATTCTGTATTAAGGGGGGACATAGGTTTTTTTTAAACCTTAGAAAAATCTAATTGTTGTGTGGAATTTCTATGTTTCTAATCGATGTAGTTTATTTGTGATATCAAGTTAACGTTTTGAGTTTTTCGAGCGTTATAGAAAGATTGCTGTGTGAAAATACATTTAAATTTGCAAAAAATATTAATTAGACATTCTAAAATCATTAAAAGGCTTACAACAGAACACACTTTACAATTTCGGTTTCAAAACCCTAACTACCGAGGGTATTGAAGCTGCGTTTGAAGTCGGCGATGAAATCTTCTTCACCGATGAAATGTCCCTTTCGGTAAACCCTCCAAAATTTTACAATTTCCAAATAAATTAACAAGTTTAAAGGTTCACGACACGCGCGATTTGCCCGTCGGCTGGTCCAGTTGGGATCCGAAGATTGGCTCCGTGCTGGGTGCGCTGTGTGTCATGGACTGTACGACGCGGTTGCAGACGGTTACGCGAAATCGATATTGCATTTGTTTGCCAACCGGTGAGACCAATTTGATTTGTGATGAATCGGGATGCACTACCGGCACTTATGATGCTGATTTTGATACCAAATGTCAACCATGTGGGGCGGTAAGTGAACGGCAGACCGTCGACGAATGTGAGCTGGACACTTGCACAACTGATGATCCCATTACCACGTCAACGGTGGATTATACACATCATGGATGTTGTGACAAAAGCACCGCAATCANTAAAACAGCAGCAGCAGCAAAGTGAGGTTAGAAAGATTAGACCCATCCCAATCAAAATAACCATCCAAAGTGGCAAAACGACTTCGGTTGGACCAAGCAAAAATATTTCTGGTTCATATCCACCTTTTTGCGCTGTAGTCGAATGAATGTGATTTTCGGTGACCGGAAGCGTTTGAACTTCGAATATGGATGTAAATAGGTGAATATATAATTAGAATCAACGTGATATCCGTAAAAGTCCATAAAATTTTCATAGGGCACTTTGGGCATACGGTATGCGGCATACCGTATGCCGCATACCCTACAAATGAGTCATAGTTTATAGGTAGGTTTTTCGGTAAAATAATCGGAATTTAAATTCCAATTATCGATCGGCGGGCCCATTAATGTATAATAAGGTACACCAGTTGTACAGCTATATTTCGTACCATTATCTTTAATTTGTTGAGCCGATTTTCTGTTATCTTTCGTAATTTCACAAAACTTTTTTACCTACCTATTTTCCATTATCTTTCGTTCATGGTAATCTTTCATCATTTTTGCAAAAAAAATCGCAATACTTTCGAGTTACGTAATGCCTATTTTCAGTTATTTGATTCATTGTGAGACATAGTAGATTTGATTTGATATGATTTATTCTTTACCGAATTTTCGCCTATATGGCATTATCAAGGTTTGAGATACATTGTAACTGATCGAAATAATAAAAACACAGTGAACATTGAACTGATGAATTCTAGAATATTTTAAATAATACATAGTAAGTTTTAATAACATAATGCACATATGGAAGTAGGCATCCTACGCTCAAACAAGTAGGCTCTTATGTTTGAGCGTAGGATGCCTACTTCCATATGTGCATTATGTTATTAAAACTTACTATGTATTATTTAAAATATTCTAGAATTCATCAGTTCAATGTTCACTGTGTTTTTATTATTTCGATCAGTTACAATGTATCTCAAACCTTGATAATGCCATATAGGCGAAAATTCGGTAAAGAATAAATCATATCAAATCAAATCTACTATGTCTCACAATGAATCAAATAACTGAAAATAGGCATTACGTAACTCGAAAGTATTGCGATTTTTTTTGCAAAAATGATGAAAGATTACCATGAACGAAAGATAATGGAAAATAGGTAGGTAAAAAAGTTTTGTGAAATTACGAAAGATAACAGAAAATCGGCTCAACAAATTAAAGATAATGGTACGAAATATAGCTGTACAACTGGTGTACCTTATTATACATTAATGGGCCCGNTTGTTTTTTTTTTTTGAAAATGCTACAAATTGCCGACTTCAAAATATATTTTAACGGTGTCCGAAAAACAAAAAAATAGATAGATATATGACAGTCTTGCCGGACATTCATACAATTATATGA
This sequence comes from Oikopleura albicans, assembly GCA_004367875.1. Classification (NCBI taxonomy): domain Eukaryota; kingdom Metazoa; phylum Chordata; class Appendicularia; order Copelata; family Oikopleuridae; genus Oikopleura; species Oikopleura albicans. The sequence continues at coordinate 3,581 of SCLG01000984.1, forward strand.
GCCGAAGAGTAACTGAAAGATTAGGCCGATATGTTACCTCGTAATCAATTACAGTCCTTAACCATTTATCGGACGNTTTTTTGTATATTTTCTCACGGATCAAATAACTTTGGTGACTCCGATCGGGTCTCGACCAATGAGAATTGCCATACGAATTGATTTTGCAAAATTGAATTTTCTGGGTGAAAAAAGATAAAATAAACAATTTGGGGCACAAAATCCCGATTTTATTTTTTGTATTTCAGAGATGGACGTTTTTGACAATTTCCCGTTGATGACGTCCTTTCAGAGGTATACGGATAAACATCGGGATAATATTCCCGCACTTTTGCCACGGATTTGCATTTTTGCACACCAAAATAAGTATCTATCTTCTAAACACAAATTTGGGCAGTTAGTACACCAGCTGCTCAGTTATCTTACGGGAAGTTATTCTGCCGAAATTTAATATTTTGCGATTCGTAGTACAGTACCAAATCTCATAAGGGACGCTGATAGAACGGACGTTTGTCCCATGACGGACGTTTTTTTGAGAAATGAAATCGTCCAATACACCAGTTGTACAGTTATCTTTCATTTTCGAGCCTATTTTCAGTTATCTTTCGTCGTTTTAGCAAAAATTTTCAAACTACCTATTTTCAGTTATCTTTCATTTGCAGTTATCTTTCATCATTTTTCCAAAAAAATCCGCCTACGTATTTTTTGCATATTTTTTCACAGTAAAGTATTACTTTGAAGCCGGAATTTCGTAGAATTTTTAAGAAGAAAAAATGGTCGAGATGATCAGGAGCGTACAAACACATNTTACGTTTATCTTTCACTTTTGAGCCTATTTTCAGTTATCTTTCCTCATTTTCGCCATGGTTTGCGCAAGATAACCGTACAACTAATGTGTTACATTATAATTACATATTGTGATTGTATGTTTCGTAAATAATGCTTCACTTTCAGATTCGTGGTTTGAATGAGGATGGCAATGGTTTGGGTTTGAATGGGGTATATGAACTTATTTATGAAGCATATGATGCCAATGTTGCCACGCATAAGTATGAACTACTCAAGACAGTTACCGATCCGAGAACTCAGACGATTACCATTGAGCAGCAGTTTACTGATGTTACTGACCCTTCCACATACTCAAATTGGATTATCAAAGTTGCCGGCCAAACATATCTTTCATCGGGATATTCATCGTCGGGCACTACAAGTAAAGCGCCTTGCCCGAATGGTGCCGGAAGTTGGATAATTGACGATATTACTCAAGCGCCCACACTTTCTACAGTCATGCCGCTCGAACTTAACACAGTCCCTCAAAGTCTTTCAAATTCAGACATTGCCCCCATTTCCGTATCGTGCTCATCGGGTTTGCTTCTAAAAATTTGAAAAAATACCTTTTTTCCTAGAAATTCTAATTATTTAAGAGACAAAAGCCATAACCAACCATTTTTTTCGGAAAAAAACTTCGGCCATTAGACGTAAAATTAAAAAGTGGATTATAGTGGGCTAATTCAGTTTTAGCTCAAGTTCACCGGATTAATTTTATTTAAGGCCTCCAAATGGGCCATTCTTTTGATCACGTTTTAAGTGCCTTAATTAATTTTTTGTATTTTTTTTTTTGGCTCAAACGAAAGTTCCCCTCAAATGAAAGAATGGCACATTTGGAGGCCTTAAGTACAATTTATCACGTGACAGTGTGAACTTGAGCCAAAACTGAATCAGCCCACTACAATCCTCTTTTTAATTTTACGTCGAATAGCCAAAGTAAATTTATTGACCAAATAATTTATTTTCAAAAATGCCTACCGTTTTGCCCAGCACCCTCGTTTTGAGCGTCGGTTTTCAAAATAGAAATATCATTATACATTCTAGACCGCAGCAAATGTCCGGATCTGCATCCTTATTCCTTCAATTCTGGTCAAAAATGTTGTTCGTCTCCATTTAATCATAATGGGGTGATGGGTGGGTCCGCCACTTTACTTAAGCCTTCTGATACATGTGATGCCGCAAACACAGACTGTCGAGCGGGTGAATCTGATGGCGTTACTGGTTGCCTTGGGGAGTCCGTCGACTGCCCAGACACTACCAATCCATGCCGGTAGGCTGTCCAAAGTGAATTACAAAAGTAGTCACCAAAAATTTTTGCGTAGCTTTCAACAAATCACCTTGTACGCAATTATATCCCACATTTTTCCTACACAATAGTTTTGCATGTTATCAGTTAACTGCGCAATGCGTAGGCGGACTAGTTAGCCGATATATTTCAGTTCGTGTGAAGTAAAAAATGAAAAACTACCCATAAAATGGGCCTACGCTGGACCCCAGGTTTTACCGCAGACAAAATTTGAATGCACCACCTAACCAGTTATCCAAAAGTGGCCATCAAGTTAAGATAATTTAATTTTGTTAACTCCCAGGGGTAAGTGTGTGTATATATACACATAACTTGTTTTTTCGTCGATTTAAGGCATATGGAGGTCCCGTAGGGCAAAACGGGTATTGGTGACCCCCCCCCTCAACTTTTCGAGAAAATTCGATTGGCGGTGTTTTTTTTTTGCGTAGGTTGAAAATTTCAAACAGCTCTCTAGGGGGCCCTGGTGGCCCAAATCAATTTCTGAATAGTCAGATCGACGTAGTTTGACGAGCTCTACAACTTTACCAGTTTTTTTTTAATTATTGCGAATTATTGTGATTTTTTTAAGTGTGTGTATGTATACACACATTTCCCCCTACGGGTTCCCAAAAACTCCTTCCCCCTTAGAGTTAAGATAATTTAATTTTGTTAAGATAATTTAATTTTGTTAAGATAATTGGGTTTAGCTTTTGGTAAGATTGGAAATCACGAAACCTTTTTGGTCCAGAAAGTGTTAATATAACCAAACTTTGTTATGACAACTGATGTTAAGATAACTGGTCATGTGGTTGTTTCCAAAGTGCAAAAAAAGTTCACTTTGGACAGCCATCACCCAGCTCAAACTTGGATGGCAATAATGATGGCACTTTGGCGACGAAGCAAGTGTTTAGGGGGACTTCTGCTGATACGTATAACTACGATAGAGTGAAAATGTGCTCATTTGGGACGGGAAGCGATACGTGCTATGAAGTGGTGTGGACAAGTGATGGACCTTTAGCCACGTAGAAGAAACTGTGAAAAATTAAATTTTAAACTTCCAATTGTATAAAAACGAAAATAACTGATAAATTATATTTTATAAGAACAAAATTATGACAATGACTATGGTCATGGTGAAAAATCCCAAATGGCATATAATTCGTAGGGGTCCATTAGTCCAAATTATGACCATGTTAAGCTTAAAAAAATCAGTTCCGTTTTATGTTTTATATTTCTTCTCATAAAATTTAACTAGACCCGTGTTTCAGCGATTTTCAACTAAGCCCGGTTTACTATCATTTTTGGTCCATTTAGGGCCTTTAGTCCAAATTTGGGATTATGCCCGACTGCCATCGCTAGGACAGTCGCCTGAGATTTTGACCCGATTTTAGAAGTGTTTCAAAATGCTTGATTTTCAGATATATATGGTAAACCAATACGGCGCATCCCGTGGTGAACCTTAGAAGTGGCTACTGCCAACCGGTTAATAATTAACCACGAAAAACTGGAAAAATAACGGTTTTTTCTAGTTTTGGTTACGGTCGCATCTTTTCGCACTTATTTTTTCATGATTTCTGAAATCCCGTGATCAAGGCCGATCTAACCGTATAAAAAATTGATCTTGGACGGGATTGGCAAGTGGTTAACCACGCGGTTGAAAATTGAAATTGTTTTAAAATCATCGCCCAATGCACCCAGGATATACCGATTTTTGTGTCGTTTTTGCCAAGCGAAACAAAAAAAAGAACGCCGGGCGAACATCTTTTTTTTCAGGTTATTACGAACAGACTCATATTTTTTTTACTTTTTTTCGTGAAAACATAATTTTTAGACTTTTAGCGCCTAAACTTATTTTTTGCGTTTGGTGCGCGATCTGAGCACGCTTAAACTTTCAGATTCTAATTTTTCATGCATCGTTTTTTCAGGTTATTACGAACACACTCTATTTTTTTTTTTTCGTAAAAAAATAATTTGTTCTAATACCGCCAATTGATGTGCCGCTCAATTATTATTTTTTTTTTCAACGGCTGGGCCTTAACTTTTTTGTCTCAGCTGTTTTGCTTTTTGTTTTTAATTTCGCCCGGGTATCAGTTTTTTTTCGCTTGGCAAACAAACACAGAAATCGGTATGTTTGAAGTGAACAAACGCAAAAAAATAAGTTTAGACGCTCAAAGTCTAAAAATTATTTTTTTACGAAAAAAAAAAAATTAAAAAATATATGAGTGTGTTCGTAATATCGTCCTGATTTTAAAACGCGAAAAAAATTTTTTAGCGTAAATGCATATTTCTCCTTAAGTGCGGCATTTAAGAGGGGAAGGACTGTAATACAAAAATATTTTAAAAGAAAGAAATCGCCTTTCGGTGATTTGCCTCTCGGTGATTGGCCGATCGCGCTCAAACAACACCAATGACAGGCCACATAGGCCTAAGACGCGCTGTCAAGCAACGTTACCAAAAAGTGGTAACATTATTTATTTTTTTCGCATTTTAAAATCACTGCGATAATCCGAAAAAAAACGATGCACGAAAAATTAGGATCTGAAAGTTTAAGCGCGCTCAGATCGCGCACCAAACGCAAAAAATAAGTTTAGGCGCTTAAACTAATGGACCCCTGGGTGTTAAGTAGTATCCATACGATTACTTGCGCCTTTATGTAGAGTTTATATGATCTGTGTTTTTTCACCTCAATTACAAAATATGGTTGTGTTATTTTGTTTGATATTTTTCAGATTGAGTCGGTCTCAGAATGAGATATTTTCCCCTTTTCATTCTCTTTTTTGAGAATGTTAACTCTCAATTTGAAAGCGACGCGCTCGTGGGCCTCTTGGATTTGGACTGTGGCGTCATAGATTGCAAGAAGGAATTTGGAGATGCACTTGGAAAGATTAGGGTTCGAAAATGTTATAATAATCGACTAGGGTGCCCGCGGTGAAAATCGAGGGTCTTCAGATCACGTTGAAAGCTTGCACAACGGATTCAGCATAACCACCTCTTAGGGATCAAAACGGACAAGAAAAAAAGTGTCAAGATAATTAAATTTTGGTTGGATAATTCGAAATCGCGATACGTTTCGGGCCAAAAAGTGTTGAGATAACCCAACTTTGTTAAGATAACTAGTTAGTGGGTGTATAATACAGAGAGCCCTGTAAAGTTTTTCAAACAAAGTTTTCTTAACCTGTTAAGTCTCCGTTACATACGAAGTTATAAGCATCCCTTATAGTATAGCCATTACAACCAGGGATACACATTTCGGAAAATTTTCTTGCCCTACCCGATTCCGTACCCGCGGGTAAAAACTCGGGTTTCAACCCGACTCGGGTAAATTAAAATTTGACGTTTTCCAACCCGACTCTTTTTACCCGCGTTTTACCCGATTTATATCTTTTTAACCGCGTTTTACCCGACTTTAACCCGACTTTAATGTTAATTGAATTTCGAACCCTGGAATAGAAAACACCCTGGGGAACAATCAGAGCTGGGTTGAACTTAGAACATATGAAATTTAAAATAGTGGAAGATGAAATAAGAAATATAGCCGACTCAGATGAGAAGGAACGAAAACGAGCAGAGCTGATGAATTTGAATGACCAGCAAGTTGCTGGATTTCTCAAGGTTTTTCACATTTAACCCCCGCACACGATTATTGAACCCTTCCTTAAACGATTTTGGGAAGTTTGTCCCGACTTTTAGTCACATGGTTTGATTGGTACAGAACAATTACTTTTAATCAAAGTTTTAATGTTATTTTTAATGAAAACTTCGAAATGGTCATATTGGTTACTTTTTTCAACCATCAGACAAAAAAATCTGTTTTCCAAAAGTAAGGGCCACCTGAAAAGTCCTATTTTTGATCCTTACTTTGAAAAAAAAAGAAGTTTTAAGAAATAATGGCCCTTACTTTGAGAAAGTTTTGAAAAAAACCCTTACTTTGAGTGAGCGGCCCTTACTTGATGGACCCCTTTTTTGGTACACCTGTAAAGCAAAAATTTATTTTTAGTCAAAACTACTTCCTAACTTCGTGTTTAACACTTAAAAAATCTACCTAAAATTGAAAGTTTTATTGGGCTTTCTATCAAACTTACCTAGCGTTTTATGGTTTGAGACAAATTACCACAAATTATTTATTTTTTTTTATAATTTAATTATAATAAATAATATTTAAAATTAAGAGTGAGGCAGGAGAACGCTTGTATGCTCGAGATAAAAACAACCTAGCCGGCATAGCAAAGGAGAATGACAAGAAACTCTATGAAGAACTACATTGGAAAGCTAAGCTTCTAAAAAGTAAAGGCCTAAAAATGACTGATAAAGAATATGCTCAGCTAGAGACTTTACGACAAAAACATGACCCAACGCTATCAGAGAGTATTGACAAAATGGGACAGTCTGTTGGTAAAAGTATCAAGAATGCGGCGCAAAACGCGGCTATAGCAGCCGAAAAGGGATACGACAGTGTGTCCCAAATGGCTGATGACGCCTACCAGAAAGCTAAGACAACCGCAGGATAGAGTCCGAGAGCTGATCGATTTTTTAACAAAGTTGAAAATTTATCTTGAGACACATGAATGAACTTTTCAGGGAGTGGACTGCGTTGCAAAACGTTTATTTTTTTTAATTTGGGGAGCCCGTGAATTTAGTTTTCCCGTAAACCCCTTCGATTTTCATAGTTTTTAGTTATAGTTTTTTACTTGAGCAGATTTTTTTGAATTCAATTTAAAAGTTGTTTTAAGAGAAGTACTCAGGGTACCAAGTTAACCGGCTATTTTCAGTTAACCGGCAGTTTTTTTTTGACAAAACATTCAATTTTTTCGCGATATCGCCTACGCAAGTAACAATCAACCAGCTTATTTGCAGTTAACTGGCAGGTTAAAAAAATTGAGCTGCCGGTTAACTGATTACCCTGTGTCTACGACACGCTTGGTTCAAAACGGCTTGCTAATACTATTAGCCTAATAGCCTTCCGTTTCTAAAACATTTTTAACATAAACAAAAAATCGAACTCTAACAGGAAAGGTAGCAGGTATGGGGACCAAAGTGTATGACAGCGTTAAAACTGGTGCAGAAGGAGCTTATAGTAGTGCCCGTGGAGCAGCAGGATCAGCTGGGCGAAGTATCAAATCAGGCGCTGAAAAAGTAGGCAGAGCAGCACAAGGAGCCGCTCGTGCCACCGCTGGAGCCCTTCGAAGATTCGGTTTTTAATCTAAGTATCGTAATTACATGTGAATATAGTCGCCAGATAAAGGTCACTTTCATCGAATAAGGGTCTGTGGCGCAAAATAATGCTCGACGGTCTTAAATTAATGTCAGTAGCGTTAAATAAGGGTCCTTTTTTCCGGAACATAATATTGCTCTAAATAAGGAGTGGGGTACATAAATGGTCGCGAAAAAAACTCGTTAATGAGTACTTTCGCGACCACACCATCTGGTCGCGAATCGTTGTTTAAAAGATGGTTTCGCAACCACAAGGTCGCCAAACCTCACCCAAAACGCACTTTCGCGACCAGGTCGCGAAACCATCTTTTGTACAACGATTCGCGACCAAATGGTGTGGTCGCGAAAGTACTCATAGACGGGGTTTTTTTGCGACCACAAACCTTCACCCTAAATTAGGCTCGCGGGTTTTAGCATTAATTCCCATTGACCTTTGTACTAATTTTGGGCTGTTTATAGATATAATAAATTCGAATTTTAGTCAATTAAAATGTAAATTGGTTAATTCATAAAATAATTTACTACAGTCCTCGTCCTCAAATCGGCAACAAAAAGGAAAACAAAATCCTTGCCGATTTGGGGTATTCTTGCCGATTTGTTGTCATTTGGTATTTTTATCGTTTTAAGGCCTAATAATAATATATTTTTGGTATACACCCCCTGTGCACTTATTTGGACACTTCGCCAGCCAAAAATTGTCCAAATAACTGCAAATTGTCCCAATAAGTGCACAGTGTGTAGGCGTTTTTGCTGGAAAACTTGAAGATTTTTTGTCCAAATAAGTGCACGATCGGGGCGAAATCTAGAAATTCGGTGCGTGAAACCTCAAACATTTTTGTCCAAATAACTGCACGATCGGGCAAAGTCTAGAGTGTTTGAAATTTCCGTGTTTAAAAACACGGATTTTTTCGTCCAAATAAGTGCACGATCGGGCAAAGTCTAGAAATTCCAAAATTTTGGTGCGTAAAACCTCAAACATTTTTGTCCAAATAACTGTACGATCGGGCAAAGTCTAGAATTTTTGAAATTTCTGTGTTTAAAAACACGGGATTTTGTGTCCAAATAAGTGCACGATCGGGGCAAGCTCTAGAATG
>SCLG01000984.1:13170-27151 GCA_004367875.1 Oikopleura albicans
GACGGCCAAGTGGCAGAATGGGGCAAGGAACAAAATTCAAGGAACAAAGAAAAATTAGAAGAGGCGTCCAAAAAGGCGTTTAACGCCGCCGCCGAAATGCAGAAAAAGATGAATGTTAAACGTGATGAATTTGGCCAACTTATCAAGCAACAATCTGACCAATATGAGGCTGAAACGCAAAAAATCTTAACCGGGATGCAGACGCCAATTTCAGGCATGAAAATGCAGTTGGAGCCCGGTGGAGGTGTTGTCAACGGAGAATTTATCGAGGAAGCTGGTTGGGAAATGCAAATGAATGAAGAGGGGGCACCTTTTGAGTGGGCGTCTGCTGGACCACCTTCCGATGATACCGTCTCCTCGTCGGATCAAATGCTCGATCTACTTGTCAAGGAATCACCGTTTGAAATTATCATTAACCAATAGAAAGCGGTAAAAATAAACTTTTTGTCCTAATCTTTTGCAACAAAATTGGTGAAAAAATGGAGTATTAGAACATTTATGGCTATCAACGAGCTTAAAAAAATTAAGCTAAATTAAATTAAGCTTAAAAAATTTTTGTATGTGATTTTCATTCTACTTGCCCCAATTTCCGTTTTTTTCTGAAAAAAAATGTGTTGTACATTGTTTAGGGTGTCCCAGGTCAGACAAAAATGGCCATACAAAAAAGTGCAAACAGCTACGAACATGAAATTCCACACATTTGTTCAGTTTTGAATGAGGAAATTAGTTTTTTTTTATAACCACTTTAAAAAATGACCTGGGACACCCTAACATTGCTGTCTAGTATAGTTCCCCGTTTTTTCATTTTTTTTTTCTATTTTTTCGTTTTTTTTCAACCCCAGGGATTTTTCCTTCTTATTTTGTCAACCCCAGGGATTTTGCCCGGTCCAATATTGAGAATTTAATAATGTCCTGGAAGTTTTTTTCTAAATGTTATAGATTTTAAGTAATTTTTTTGCACTAAGGTCAAGTCAGTTTTTTGCGCAGCATATCTTCGGGGAAAAATCTTTAAAATCTTGTCGTTTTACGTTTTTTTTTTTGGAGGAAATACAAGTTGGATATTTTTTCTTTTAAGTATATTTTAGGGCTTACTAGATGTACTAGATTTTTTAGGGATTTACTCCATTTCAAACTAGGCAAGGAATGTTACCGTGGAATTGCGGCTGGTAACAAAAAACAGGTTGATAAAAACTGTATGACGGCTGACATTCTCACTTATAGATGCGAGTCGCCCATTGATGCCGCATTTTATATCGGCGTTACTTTTGATATGACTGAAGGATACACTCCAGCTGGTTTTCGGGGTAAAATAATAAAACATTGGTGTCGCGAAATGAATACATACAAAGGCCAATTTGACGTGCCGGACGGAATGCACGTTCAGGTAGGGTGTCAAAGCTGGAATCTACAAATTAGAATAATCTAGAAAACAAATCTACTAAACATCTAAAAAGTTAGAAAAAAAAATCGAACAAATTTACCAAAAATATCGAAAAAACGATTAAAAAAATCTATACGGTGTGTCAAATTTCAAAATTTGCCAATTTTTTATTCTCGAAAAAAAATCTAGAAAATAATAGTAAAACCCTAGAAACATTTGAGCAAAAAAAAAAGAAAAAAAAAACTTTTCAAAACAACCAAAATAAAATATAATAAAATTTAAAATATAAATTAGAAAAATAAAACTGTGTTTAACTTAAAACTTTCACACTGATTTTCCCCTTTGAACACCCCAAGACTAGGGTGTTTATGACACCAAAGTCGAAACTTCAGTGTCAACCAACGAAAACGAATTTTTCAACAATNAATAAAACATTGGTGTCGCGAAATGAATACATACAAAGGCCAATTTGACGTGCCGGACGGAATGCACGTTCAGGTAGGGTGTCAAAGCTGGAATCTATCAATACAAATTAGAATAATCTAGAAAACAAATCTACTAAACATCTAAAAAGTTAGAAAAAAAAAACTCGAACAAATTTACCTAAAATATCGAAAAAACGATTAAAAAAAATCCATACGGTGTGTCAAATTTCAAAATTTGCCAATTTTTTATTCTCGAAAAAAAATCTAGAAAATAATAGTAAAACCCTAGAAACATTTGAGCAAAAAAAAAAGAAAAAAAAAACTTTTCAAAACAACCAAAATAAAATATAATAAAATTTAAAATATAAATTAGAAAAATAAAACTGTGTTTAACTTAAAACTTTCACACTGATTTTCCCCTTTGAACACCCCAAGACTAGGGTGTTTATGACACCAAAGTCGAAACTTCAGTGTCAACCAACGAAAACGAATTTTTCAACAATATAGCCGGCCAAATGAGTAGTTTAACCGGTGAGGCCGTTTTTTCACAAGATAAAGAAGGCGATGAGTCAAGCTCAGGAACATCTGTGGGAGTAACTGGCGGCGTTTCGGGCAGTCGAACATCGCCTAGTGGTCAGTCAGTCAGTGGTGGTGGAACTGCTAATGTCGGTGTTGATGGCGGTAATGCTGAATCAGCTAGGGTTCAAATGAAAATTTGTTTTTAATTTTTGCGGTCCTGCCGATGTAAATGCGTTGTTTTTGTATTTGGTTGATAAACCTATCAATGATATGATAGGCTATCATGATTAGTTTATTTAATTACCCGTCAACCGGACATTGACGCCCGGTTACCGGGTTTTATTAAATTTATATATCCTAGTGTATGTGCGACATTCGACATTGTCTAATAATTCCAATATATTTATAAATCCTACACTATCATTTCGAGTCTAGGGACTTATTGGAATAATTAGACACACCATGCTTACTAGTTTCATATGGCAATGTCCAGGCCAAAACAGAAGATGAAAAACGGAACCGAAGGTGTTAATAATTGATTTGTACATAACGCGTTTTTAACATCAATTGGCCTTGACGTGGGTTTAGTGTCGGCGGTTGATTGGCTTTTACAGTTTGCGGATCAAATTACTATAACTACGTGTTTGTATACTAGTTATTACACCACTTGCGCAGTTATGTTGCCGAAGTATTTTCAAAAAACGGCAACATAACTGCGCAGGGCGTAGACGGAAAGTAAAATTATGAAAAAAATTGCGCAATTCATTGCGTAGGCGTGCGGAAAACTCTGGAAATTCGCAAAATGAGTCATTTTTGTCACAAATAGTCTTTTTAGCATTTAAAAAAAATTATTAGCTTAAACTATTGCTTCTTCAAAGTTTTAAAACTTAAGGAGGGGTCCGTCGTGTTGTTTACAAACTTGACGTTTGGAAAAAAAGCTTTTTTAGCACTTTTTAACGAAGCAAATGAATTATTTTCTCTCTCTATCGATACAACACCGCTTCCGGCATCTCATGGTAATTTTTTGGTACAGAGTTCTTAGCACCGAGCGCGTATTAGGACTTGAACTTGACAAAAATGAAAACTTGAGANTTGAAAAATCCCCATTTGAACCTTGATTCTAGAGGGATCTTTTGATAAAAGCAAAACAAACGAAAAAATCGGTTCTCTTGAGCGTGTCTCCGGCCAGGGCAAAAATAAAGCGCAACATATGTATGCCAAGATGGATTTGAACGTTGTTCGCTATGAAATGTTTTTGCGCGAAGTTTCGCCACAGTGGCTGCACGAAGACTTCCTCGACTGTTTTATGATGTTGCCGAATTCCTTTTATGCACCAAAAGCACCCCAAAAATTTCAAGATTTCATCTCACGCTATGGCACGCATTACGTGCACGCGGCCAAATTTGGCGGAACATTGTCCATAATCAAGAAGAAGACGATGATTGACGGTATGACGATTTCCGATGTCCGCAAAGAAGCACAAGAAGAAATGGACTCAATTGTGGGACAAGCAGCCAACAAACATAAGGAGGGTTTTTTCTTTGTACTTAGACGCTCTGCGCCTTCTACGGACGTTTTTGGCGGAAGAAAAATTTTCACCTTAAAAAACATTTTTTGGTTTCGGTTGAATATAGGAACTATTTACTTGATTTACTCGAAAATCTTTGCGGTAGTTCAGATACCAAAATGTTGTGTGGAGCTAGGCTGTTCAAACTGATTTTCAACTCCTTTGCCGTTTTCGATAGCAACCCCGGATTGGCACAGAATTAAACTTTTGCTCTATTTTGAGGTCTATTTGTATTCGGCGGCACTCTAACCGGAAGTTGACCAAAATCACCGGTTTAATAGCTACTATTCACCGAAATTATCGGTTTTGACTAGTTTTAGGGTTAATTTAGGGTTTAATAATTAAACTTTAATTTAGGGTTAATTGAGGCGAAACAAAATTTTCAAAATGATCAACAATTGTCCTATTATTTTCGTTTTTGATCAAAAAACATCCAAAATTAACGGTTCAGCCCAGAGATGTACTCTCGGATTCCGACCCGAGTTTTACCCGCGAGTTGAACTGGGGTTGGACAACATTTTCGATGTCGGGTAAACTCGGGTAACACAAGAGTTAACACACATTGGGTTAACATTAAAACTCGGATGAATATCATTATACGGTAAAGATCATAATACTCGGGTAAAAAGTTAAAAGTCCGGTGAAAAGAGTCAGGTTGGAATCGGGTTAGACAACGTCAAATTTTGAGTTTACCCGAGTTGGGTTGTAACCCGAGTTTTTACCCGTCTCGTGTAAAAGTCGGGTAAGTTACCCGAGTTTTACCCGCGGGTACGAAATCGGGTAGGGCAAGAAACTTTTCCGAAAAGTACATCTCTGGTTCAGAAATTTGGAGTTAAGTATTCTAAATCAAGCATCAGTTTTTAAAAGCATTTAATGATTGGAGCAAAGAACGGTCGGTTTTCCGAAATAAATGTTACAATTAACCCATTCAAGATAACCCAAGTAAAAGTTGGAGCTGCTGTTGGTGCACAGGGGTCCGCTTCGGGTAAAGGCGGAGCGGAATCCGCGGGTTTCCAAGCAAGTGCGTCTGCGGGCGCCTCTGCCGGATTACAGGCTGACACTGAAAGTAAGTCCACGGAGAACTCGGGTGATGTTATCACGGAGGAGGAAGTGGAAGCTTCACGGGAAGTCCAACGGAACCGATTTAGACGAAGTAGTACTTCAACAAAGGTCACTGCAATTGGCGGCTCGCATCGAATCGCCACGACAATCACAGATTAGGGTGTACATACATTTGAAACCTAAGCTCAGCTTTTGCATAAAATTCAAGGAATTATCCACTAATTTTGATATTTTGAGGCTATTTTTATGTTATGAAAACTTCAAAACTCACAACTAAGCGATAATGGCAAACAACCTGAAAAATTGTTCTAAAAAGTGAAAAAGAAGTGAAGTTGAAAAAAAACGTTTCAATAATGCTATGAATTTCAGTTTTAGTCCTTTTTAAGATTGGTTTAAATTCCGTTTTCACCCTTCTTATAGATTTATATTCCACTAATTTTCGACAAAATCTGGTGAGTTGGCTAGATAGCATTCCATACTTTCCGAAGCCATTCGAGCCGCAATTGTTACCGATAACGGATATGATGAAGCATCTTATCGACGATATGGTCGATCCTGATTGTTACCAAGAGTGCATCATCAACAAAGGGGACACTTGTCTCAAGGGTGGTGGTCTAATTGGTCTCATTCGGAATTTGTATAAATTTCTGAAAAAAAAAAGTTTTTAGCATTACCTCAATAATTTTAAGTATCATTAGGTTTGTTTATTGCCGTTGAAAACTGGCAAGCAAACAATAAGTTTGCCATAACAATTGACCCCGCGGATCGTAAGAGAGAAATCCCGCACTACGCACGGGGTCTGAAGGGCAAATTTGAAAGCGCGAAATACTAGGAATTTAGTTCGTAATTATGTCCCTAAATATGTTTAAAATAGCCTCAGGGGCGCGCCTTAAAGAGAGAGAAACGCGCGCGCGCTCTCCTTTCTATAGCGGCACCGCGGTTTTTCCAAGAAAACGTTTATCATGGAAAACGTTTATCATGGAATTTCCCCGAAAAACCATTTCCCGGATAAACTTTTTCCTTAATAAACCCTTTTCTTGGAAAAACCTTTTCCTTGAAAAACGTTTTCTTGGATAAACGTTTTCCACGAAAGACGTTTTCCTCGAAAAACTTTTTCCATGATAAACCACAAATGGATTTTCCCTGATAAACCACAATGTGTACATAAAGCAGTACCTGCTCTTGAAGTGCGAGACGGATAGTTATGTTAAGGTTTTATGTTAAATTATATATTAAGNCATGCGGCCAAATTTGGCGGAACATTGTCCATAATCAAGAAGAAGACGATGATTGACGGTATGACGATTTCCGATGTCCGCAAAGAAGCACAAGAAGAAATGGACTCAATTGTGGGACAAGCAGCCAACAAACATAAGGAGGGTTTTTTCTTTGTACTTAGACTCTGCCCTCTTGCGGACGTTTTTGGCGCAAGAAAAATTTTCAAAAAAACATTTAAAAAAAACATTTTTTGGTTTTGGTTGAATATAAGAAATATTTACTTGATTTACTCGAAAATTTTTGCTGTAGTTCAATACCAAAATACCAAAATATTGGGTGGAGCTAGGCTGTTCAAACAGATTTTCAACTCCTTTGCCGTTTTCGATAGCAACCTCGGATTGGCACAAAATTTTACTTCTGACCTATTTTGGGGATGCAGGTTCCGATTTCCGATTTTTCGGTCTATTTGCGTACGGCGCACTCTAACCGGATGTTGATCAAAACCACCGGTTTAATAGCTACTATTGACCGAAATTATCGGTTTTAACTAGTTTTAGGGTTAATTGAGGTCAAAGATTCAAAACCTGTAACAAATTTTTCAAAATTATAATCAATTGTCCAGTTATTCTCGGTTTTTGATAACAAAACACATAACATTAACGGTTCAGACCGATAGGGTTTTTTGGGGCTAAGTATTCTAAATCTAGCATCAATATTTAAAAGCATTTAAGGATTCACCAGGGAGCAAAGAAGGGCCGGTTTTCCGAAATAAATGTTACAATTAACCCATTCAAGATAACCCAAGTAAAAGTTGGAGCTGCTGTTGGTGCACAAGGGTCCGCTTCGGGTAAAGGCGGAGCGGAATCCGCGGGTTTCCAAGCAAGTGCGTCTGCGGGCGCCTCTGCCGGATTACAGGCTGACACTGAAAGTAAGTCCACGGAGAACTCGGGTGATGTTATCACGGAGGAGGAAGTGGAAGCTTCACGGGAAGTCCAACGGAACCGATTTAGACGAAGTAGTACTTCAACAAAGGTCACTGCAATTGGCGGCTCGCATCGAATCGCCACGACAATTACAGATTAGGGTGTACATACATTTGAAACCAAAGCTAAAACTAACGCCGCAGTGCGTTTTAAAAGATAGCCGAATTTTCGGCAAACATTCATATTTTTCATCAAAATAATTTTGATATTTGGAGGCTCTTTTTATTAAAACTGCAAAACTGACAACTAAGCGATAATGACATAGTGATGAGGCAAAAAACATGAAAAATTCTTCTGAAAAAGGGAAAAATCCTTTTAAAAAGGAAAAATCCTTCTAAAAAAGGGAAAAATCCTTCTAAAAAAAGGAAAAATCTTTCTAAAAAAGGGAAAAATCTTTCTAAAAAAGGAAACAAAATCGTTCTGAAAAATATGTGGGTGAAAAAATGGGGTGAAGTTCGCCCAGCTAACTGGAAAAATAGAAAGATAAATATAAAGGTTTAATACTGGCCTGGGTAAAAACGTCACCGAGCAAATTTGGCTCGTAAATTGAAAAAACTACTCGCTCGTGTCTATTTTACAACCCGCGTCGAGCTCGGTGACAATCTGATTACCCGCACCAGTATAATGACATAGCAATTATAACCGCGGCCATCGATATAATCGTAAAAGGAAATCATTTCAATAATGCTATGAATTTCCGTTTTCACCCTTCTTATAGATTTATATTCCACTAATTTTCGACAAAATCTGGTGAGTTGGCTAGATAGCATTCCATACTTTCCGAAGCCATTCGAGCCGCAATTGTTACCGATAACCGATATGATGAAGCATCTTATCGATGATATGGTTGATCCTGATTGTTACCAAGAGTGCATCATCAACAAAGGGGACACTTGTCTCAAGGGTGGTGGTCGAATTGGTCACATTCGGAATTTGTATAAATTTCTGAAAAAAAACGTTTTTAGCATTACCTCAATAATTTTAAATATCATTTGGTTTGTTTATTGCCGTTGAAAACTGGCGAGCAAACAATTAGTGTGCCATAAAAATTGACCCCGCCGGTCGTAAGAACGCATAATGTAATTTACAGACAGAAATCCCGCACTACTAAATTTGAAGGCGTGAAATACTAGGAATTTAGTTCGTTATTATGTCCCTAAATATGTTTAAAATAGCATTAGGGGCGCGCCTCAAAGAGAGAGAAGCGCGCGCGCTCTCCTTTCTATAGCGGGCTCGAAAAAAGTGTGGCGATTTCAAGTAGACCCCAATTATGGACCTATTTAATTGATATTATCTTGACTTGGTAGAAAAAACGATTGTATAAGTTCCCGATCCTTCCAATTTGGCCACCACTATCTCAAGAATCGGCAACGTCATATTGACTGCCGGTCGGTTTTTGCCGACCAGTCAGAGCTGTGTCAGCCACAATGCGTAAACGTCTCGACCGACGCCACCGCCGAATGCATTTTGGACTCGCCGCGCGTCATCGACTGTTATGAAATTACCGAAGTCAAATCAAGAATGAAACGCAAAATCGAAGCCCTAAAGACTGCCATCACATTATATTTAACGAAAGGCGAGTTATCTCCACCAACTTAGGGTTCGACAAAAACTGTATGATATTATTTCTTCGGAATTTTCTTCGTTAAAGGAATCCTGAAAACGGTCACAAACATTCATTCACAAAAGTAAATGAGTACCACATTTTTAAATAATGCAATTTCGAGTGGGATGAACGCATTTTTCTCTGGAGAATATGTGTTGATCAAATGGGAAAATTGTTGCATAATGAGAGTGAATTACTTACTCGCGCGCTGATTGGGCAAAACGATTAGAGCTCTCTCCCATTTGGACACACAAGTTTTTTGTAGTGGAACAATAGGCAACGAAGAACACAAATTACGTGTTGACTCGAAGTTGCATTATTTAAAAATATGCTTGTTTAATACTTGTTGAGCTCTCTCGTAATTGACTACAAGCTTCACGTTTTTATATTTCTTCATACTATTCGTTTTCATGAGATGATCTGTTTAATTTCGCATTCGAACCCTGCACCAAGTCACTACAATATTGCAGGAGGCGCGGCCCCGTGTAAAACGGCGTACGAATTTCGACCCGACGCTGATGTTGCCTTCGAGGACGACTCAGAAACGTTTGAATGGGATACCATTGCTCCTGGCGTAATTGAAATTTTTATGAACATGAAAACAGCCTATTTCAATTTTCCAGATTTATCAATTGAGCCAAACGGGAAATTTTTCATGACGTTTAACCAGGAAGATCGCCGTTGGTATACGCTTGATGATATCGCTGATCGTCCAATTCCCGAATTTTCCTCGCCACCTGTCCCCTTCAAGGACTTGAAGACAATTGAAACGAGAACGTACGGTGTTTTTGAGCGAATTCCGAAAAGTACGATTGTGGGGGATGAAGAGTATGGCATGGTCCGGCTAAAGCAAGGCCTTTGGTTGGAGATTAATGTCAAAAATAGTGATGTTTATTTCACACAACGTTGTCTGGATGCGATGCGGGAGTCCCCGTCGTCACAAGTTGCGGAATTTATCGAAGCTTATGAAGACATTTTGGTCGCGATGGCTGCCGGAAATGGACAGGATAGTGTTTAATTAACAAAAAGTAAAAATATATGATAACTTTCTTGAAATCGTCGTATTGTTTCCATATTCCATAAACTTTTGTCGATGAATCTTCTTCTGAAAGCCTTTTTTTTTCATTTTTTTTTAGTTTTAAACGATTTTTTGTCATTTAAAAAAAACTTTTTAATTGTACTTTTTAGATACCCTTTTAAGAATGCCTTTTCGAGAATATTATTTGAAAATCATTTTGTCCGATCAGTTTTAGAAAAGCCAGGTCCCTCTAATCCCACGTTACCACTCTAAAAGAAGTTGTTATTTTGTGTGTCTCATTTGAGGGCCATGACTGTAAAGTTTTGTGTTGAAAATATAACGAGCCGAATGAGAGTCGAAAAAACACAGTATGCGTTTTTAACCGGCTACCCGTTAACCGGCCACTTTTTGACCAATTTTTTTCAGAGATAACATTATTTAACGTCTATGCATAAGCCGTTAACCGGTCAGTTTCTAAAAAAATGAGTAGTCGGTTAACGGCGCATACTGTGTATTAAATGCGTAAAAAATCAAAAGACAAGATTGTGGGAATACTTTTAATGGCGTCGTGTAGACGTAAAATCTCTCAAAAGGGGCGATTTGCTGGGATGGGTTAAGGCTGTGTATATTTATTTCAAACTATATAGATCAATTAAACGACATCAAGACACTAGGATTTATCAATCCAGTTATCGAAACCGCTGGTAAAACGGAAATGCCATGCAACGCCAAATGGACCGAATCCCAAATGTTTGATGGGGCTAACGACGTTCAACAATGCGTTAAAATAACCGTTTCGGCCGTCCAAGAGTACTTTGTTATTATCGCCGCTAGTCTCGTGGATAAGTCGTCCTGGATTTACCTCCACCAAAAACAAAATAGCCTGTGTATGCATAAACTGAACCGCGATCTGACAAAAGATGAAATTGGCACTTGCGCGACCAAATATGCAAAAATGTCGACGGGAATTATTCCGGATATGGTCGAGCAATTATACTTTTGCGTCTATAGGAAAGATAGTTTACTCGCCCTTTCCGTATCCCGACCGTCATTCAACCGGCAAGATCGCGAGAATGCAATTACCATTCTTAGTCACAGTAAGTATTTTTTTAATTACCAGAAATTATAATACTAGTATGAAGTTTGAAGAAAACGTTTGAGCATATACACAAAGTGCGCAGTTAACTGGCCACAAAAAATGTGAAAAGTGGACGATTAGCAGCAAACTGCCGAGGCAATTTGTCTAGGAAATTTGCAAAATTGCGAAAAATTGCTATATGAAATCGTTTATTTTTGCCTTAACCTTTGAACACATATCTCTGTCAATTCCCTGAACATATGAGGAATTAATTCCACACTCTAAATTTCCATGTTTTTAAATTTTTGAAGATCTATGGTGTGAATTTTTGTGATTTTTTCATGTTGACTTGCAAAATATAATATTGGTTGTTATCGGTTATACTCAAGTAGATGGTTAACTGCGCACCCTGTGTATCCTACAAGTTCAAATAGCCTCATGTTTAAAAATCATTAATGTTTTGGAAATTTCCATGATCAAATAATTTCAACAAATTTTAAGATTTGATACAAGATACGAGATTGGGTGGGCAGCTCATTATGCCCCGATATTACGCAGTTGCCGCCGGTGAAACCGATGTTTACGTTAAGAGTTTATTCATGACCGAAATCGACTCCCTTGAGTGTCGGGACCCTTTTATTAAAAAAGCATTTGGTGGCAGTTTTCGATGTGCTTTGGAGTGTCACGCCGAGTGCAGTGATTATGGCTGTAGCCGACCGCACGACCCGACGGCTTGCTATTCGTGCAACAATGCAAAGTTGATTATTAATCAGCGGCCCGGAAAGGACGAGGAGGTAATTTGCGTGACCAACTGTCAAGGTTCAGAAGATAGAAGATACGTGCTTGGAGTTAGTACGACGGCCGCCGAAGTTGTTGAAACAAGTATATCAATATCGAACGATGAAGCACTCAAAGATGCCGATAACCCGAACCAGGCTAGATTCATAATTTTTATTTATTCGTCTTATATACCTACCGGTTGAGTTTCATGAAAATCGGTCGAGCGTTCCTAGAATACCGTGTCGGCATATTCCAAGATGATATAAAGACGAATTTTCCCCCTCTAATTTTGCACTGGGGTGCCCTCCTTTTCTGCGACATTTATAAAGAGGGGAGAAAGGAGGGCACCCAAGTTCCAAATAAAAAGGTAAAAATTGGTCTTTATATCATCTTAAAATCATTGACATACTATACTGATAACGCTCGGCCGATTTTCATGAAACTCAACCGGTATCAATTTTTTTAAGCCCTACGCTGTTATGTTTCACTTTTTTTCCCACCCGGATGATTATGCTTCACTATTTTTCGTGAAACATAACGGTGCACCCTGTGTGTTTAAAGTTGATACTGATTTTGGATCTGTGAGACAGCAAGTGTGTCGAAATTGTCACCCCGAATGTTATGAAAACTGTAAAAATGGCTTCACAGCCGAAAACTGCGTGACAACCGACCTACGGTGCAAAAACTATGAAGTCGAGTTGTTTGACGAGAATGATGATCGAACTGGATCGAGATGCGTTACGACTTGCCCAGCTGGCACATATGTCGTGGAAACGCAAAAAACCGCAACTTTAACCCGCAAAGTCTGTACGCCCTGTGAGACCGGATGCGCTACATGTGACTCGCAAGAGAGTTACACTGTTTACCCGGCCTGCCAAAATACAGACGACACTCAAGACGACTATTGCCCCCATCCAGTGGTCCCAAAATGTATGAGTTGTCAGGAAGGCTTCATTGTAGTCATTCTCGACTCGGAAAAGGTTGCCTGCATGGATAAGGTATCAAGATAAAAACGATATCAAGTTATACCTACACCATTTACCACTTATGTTAACAAAATTTTGATTATCTTAACATTTCTTGAACCGAATCGTATCGCCATTTCCAAATATCTTACCAAACACATAACCCAATTAACTTGACATTTTTTTTGGACCCAAACGTATTGCCGGTTTCAATTATCTGACCAAACGCCCTACCTTATTAACTTAACGAAGTTTGGTTATATTAACACTTCGTGGACCGCCACATATCGGAAATATCGTAATCTTTATGTATCTTACAAAAACACCCCACCGAATTGAATTAGGCAAGTTGAGTTATCTTGACACTTATTCGACCGAGTTGTATTCAGAGTGGGAATGCGTTCGAAGTTGCGTTATTTAAAAATAATATTACTCACTTTATTTATTACACTGAAATAACAGTTTTCACCTAAAACACAATTTTTATTATTTTAATCCAAACTTATTTAATACCTTATGGTAAGACAATTCGAACTATGATGTTGTGTGCCCAAAAGGCTACCGACGAAATGGTCAACGTTGTGAGAAAACGTGGCGTGCGTTAGGTTATCAAAATTTTGCCAACGGTGTTATAACGGCCGGCGAGTGTCGCAGTGAAGGCTGTGAAATCGACCAGGGGGGAAATTTTCTACGAATGAGTACTCAAGCCGGTTTTGACAAGTACTTACATGGGGACGGCAATGGCCATTACAGTTTTCAATTGGCCTGGAAAGTTGATGCTTGCACTGTATCTGTTCTGGAATGGGAACAGGCGCATAATCCACTGGATCAAACAGCCAATGACAGAGCAGGGTTTTAATTTGGCATATTTAGGCCCACTTAATGAGGGGCAGTTTTCTTTGAAACGATAACCTTTAGAAGGCTTCTGGTCAGACTGGTATAAATCACGTAAATCACATGTCTACGGAAGTTAACAAAACGATGGGGCGAAAAAGGTGTTAACTTAAATGAATTTTGTTATTTTCTAGGAATTTTTTTAACCTTAATAGACACTGCGACAACTTAAAGCTGAAAAGTTGACGACAGCTTACTGTTAACCTCCATGAATTTTGTTAACTTCCGGACTTTTTGTTATCTTTAGAGATAGAAATTTTTGATACCAATTTTTGTCATGTTTTTAACTTTTACCCATGTCTATTTTAAACCAATTTTTACAAAAAGGTTTGCGAAGTTATCGGGTGGCTTTCAGAATGACGAAGTTGCCGGATTACTGCGCAGGCGGTGAAATATTTTCGATATTTTGGTAAAACTAGGACTTAAAAAAGTTGATTACGAACCTTGCAGATAGAACTGTTACAATTCTCGATTTCAAACAACTC
>SCLG01000985.1:0-21905 GCA_004367875.1 Oikopleura albicans
TGAAATACACGACCATTCAAACACATCCCACCCGGTCCAAATGCAGACTTCAAGCTGGAAAGGTCATCCTGCAGGAGCCGTGATAAGACTGCTAGACTATCCAGTGATTCTTGAATATGCACATTGTCAATTTCAGACCATAACACTCCTCGTTTATTATGTGTGGGGACCATATCGACCAACTCAATTTTCAACAACAGTAAAATAAATAGCATATTGTAGTACTCAAAGAAAAAAGGAAAAAAAAACTCAATCGAAATAATGATAAAATTCTCTAATGTAAACCAGATATAAATACTAAAGGAGATTCCCCCCAACTTTATATAACCATGGGAAGAAACATGGGACAAGCATCATGAGACAAAAATAAATCAAATTGTAAATGATTTATTTATAACAACCAGAAGTTTTAAAAACAAAAAAAAATAAGACTACGTAAAGCAGACAGAAATTCTTGAATTGCGCAAGAAGTACATGCTGCATTCGGGCATACTTGATTTTGAAAATAAGATACAATAACATCCATATGATGCGAGTGTTTTGACAGAGCAGCTAATGTCTGTCTAGACTGTGATATCTCATACGTAAACAAATCTGAGGTGAATTCCTCAAACTTGAGCCGGTCGAAATCAGTAGTAGCATCCTTGAGGAACTTGACACTTCCTTCAGAGTAAGTATTTGTTTTGCCTGGTGTCGTGGTAATCAAAGGTGATGAAGCATCGGGTTTAGTAGATGACTGGGTGCCACATGACATGAAGCCAGGGATTGGTACCTTGCACCCTAGACATGAAAATATGAAACTTTCAGTAGAATTGCAGGTCAGTCCCAAATGTCCCATGTCATGGGGAACACATGCAGATATCCGAGCACAATCTTGAGCCATGACCGCAACAAATAAAACACATAGAACGAACATCTTAAAAAACATAGAATCTGAAAATATTAATTAAGCGACACAGAAAGTGAAACTGAAAAAGAATAATTATTAGGTAATCTAAAACAGAAAAACAAAATGAAGACTCAGTGAAATAAGCTAAGAATCTTGTATAAAACTCCGTAACTCGGCAACAAGCTCAGGGTTTACAATGGGCCTATCATTATTCACGTAAGTCTGAAGTAAATCTATTGAGAGGACATGAGCCTTATAGGAATCAAGATCATTTATAAAATACCTAATATCCCGACGGGAATTAAGGGGCATATGCTTGGTGGATTTAAGCAAAGCTATAGTGTCACGTACTTGTGACAACACTTGTTCAAGACTCCCTTCATTTCGCATTTTTACCAGACGAAAAGAACTATTGGTTGGGGTACGGACTAACTCGGCCAGAATTTTAGTCCAGCTTTTATCATGACGACGTAAGCGACGTAATAAGATAGAACGTTTCAAACTGCCGGCACGAGCAGAAACGGGGTATTTTTTACGAAAAACTCTAGTTAAGTTAACCTTCAGCTTAGGGTCACGTCGTTTACACCAATCACGAGTCTTTGCCAAATATACGCAAATAGACACAGTCAATACGACAGCACTAGCCAGAACAACATAAATGGAGAGTGACTCATAAAAAGATAAATTTTGAAATTTGGATTTTAGGTCATTTTTTAACTCGGAGATCCCAATATTAGAAAAATCTGATAAAGTCACGTTAAAAAGCAGAATTGAGCTAATATCAAAATCACTCATTGAGTAAAAAGCTCGTAATGAGTTCGATGAAAAAATGTTCACAGAGTTACACATGAAATTAGTAGTACTATGGGCAACATTAACGAGGCTACAATTTGATGTCAAGTTATGGGAAGTATCAGATTTAGAATCTAAAAACTGTTGGTTCACCTGGGCATCGGCACCCTGGGAACGGCAAAAAACGGCAAGAGAATCAAAAGTGGCATAGGTACACTGATCAGAAATATAACTTATTGATGTTGAACACTTGGCGGTTGAGGATTCCAACAGGATACCAGACAAGCATTTAGATGAATCAACAAGCTGATCACAAAAAAGATTAGTATCATGAAAAAAACCATCGTCACAATCAACACCGATGTAAGTCCTATTGGTACGTGGATCTAACCAGTATTCGTCGTCGATGTCAATTTTGACCAGCCTGTTATTTTTCAACATGGAGTTGGTGACAATTCCAGGATTGAGAGAACGAAACATTATCATCCCCTCATAAATTCGATATTTAAATAGGGTTATATCCGCCTGAATGGCAAGCTGGGCTCCAGTACCAAGGACTTCACCATTCATGGAGCCGAGATCCGTTACACGTGCTTGAGTGAGAGCAAGAGTACAAGTGGAACAGAATTGACGCAAAGTAGGCAATAACTTTGCAGGCACGAGTCCAGTTCGAAGAATCGCCAAATCGGCAAAATATGCTTCTTCTACAATCTCTTTCTGTTCATTGATCAAAATATCAAGAGTAGTGATGGAAGACGAACATATGCCGTCAATAATTCGACGATTATTCGTGGTGATGGTATCTCTAAACACTGACTGTAAAATAAAAATATCGGATAATGGGATAACCACAAACCGAAAAGTGACGAAAGTATGTTGAATATCCTCAAGGTTGTTGACCATATAGTTTCGAACCTCAGAGAGCTGATCTTCAAGTCTAGGATATTCAGTTGAAACAACTCAGAAATGAAACATAATTAAAATACCTGGAAACTTTGATGGAAGACACGCCACCACTCATGAAGGACGTAAATAGTGCAAGCCCACCCATAATCAGTCCAACCTGACGCCTTCGTCGGTAAGACGAATAGTCAGAAAATTCACTGTCTGTCAGGTTGGTGGAAGGGTCATATGACACATCGAAAACCATATCAAATGATGAATCGGATGTCTGGTCACGGACCTCCTGTACTGGACTCATTGGATGGGACGTAGCTCTACCATTAGAGCCTGGTGTAGGATCTGCCACATGTTTTTTTGCGGTCCTGACGGACTGAGTGGCATGAATAACGCGCTGGACACTCTGCACCAACAAATGATTAGCATCAACAACAGCTTTTTGCAGTGGAGTTGTACGGCATTGAGTGGATAATTGCGAAAATATGTTATTCGACAACGCCGGATAGAGGAAAACTTTCTATTTACAAGGAATGATCAGTAGCCTTCTCTAACTTTAATCAGTTTAGCCAACCTGATAAGTGCGTGGGATACAGTCCTTGATCCTAACTTCGCCAGTTTTAACATGCAGAGCACTTTCCAAAATAGGAACGCTAACAAATCCGAGACTTTCCAAAAAAAGGGACTGATCTGATGAGATATTTGCCCCATGATTCACTGAAAGCGTGACTGCGAGAAAAATCCCCACAATAGAGAGCATTGGGATAAAACCACTAAAATGCCCTACTTCTAAAATAAAAATATGATAATATTTGAAGGAAAAACAAGATATAAGCTAAGCTAGAGATTATATTTAAGAGAGAATAATAAACAAACGAAACTTTAAGAAGCTTACAGAGAAAATATTGTAACATAAGACTAGAACAAATTAAAATTTCAAAATTATTTGGTTGCTTAATTTGGATTCAAGTGGGATGTCTCCAACGTTTTCCCCAATGGTTATGCCACGACCCTCGAGTGTTGAATATATCGGTCGAAGGCTGTTCTTACGATGAATAACAATGCTACAAAGTTGCAAACTATGAGGCATAACGGTGCGGAACTGACTTCCAGGGATTTTTAAACCACCAAACAAGACAGGTGAATAACTAACTCCAGACTCTAAACCCCACATATGGGTTATAGTATGGCGAGAAGTTGATGGGACCTGCACCTTGGTAATCTTCCCTTCAGGTTCCATATCCATGGTTACAGCTTCAAATTGGGTAAATATACAGCTTCAAATTGGTGACAGAATATTCTCTTATCGTAAAAATAATGAGTAAAATATTTACCAAACTTCGCAATCATGCGTATTGATAGCCAAAGTGAGTACATAAACAAGTGCACCCGGATCAATGGGTGATAGCTCTTGAAGTCCCATAGATGTTATAGCAGTATTTAATGATGAATCAATCCGTGCGCTATGATGATACAAAAATTCGAGGAAACGAGCCAGGGTAAACTCCTCATATTCACCAGTTCGAATATCGGCCAATAAAAGACGGTCCTCATCATCCGGATGAGCATAAATGCTGTACCCTAACAGATCGTACAGGTATTTCTTATATGACAAGAATACCGCCATATTGACAGCAGGGACCAAATTTGAACTGAAGTCAGGACATCTAGCCTGGACATTCTCCATGGAAGCAGAAATCTGCACACGATCACTTTGTGCAAGATCAAAGTGAGCAGTCACATCATTTGAATGAGCAGCAAGCTGAGTCAATAAATCGTTTATCTTGGAATCCAGTTCACCATAAGAAGGGCATTTGTTCTCGGAAATAGCAGAATACTGAACACCCCGTGCCTGGGGGCTGAGAACATCAACATCTGCACTTAACTGAATAAGGGGTGATGATGAAACAGGAACAGTAACTGGAACTGAATGAGAAACCCCGCGCTCAGCATCCAACTCACGTGAAAGCATATCCAGGTTCGACGAAGTAGGCGCAGGCGCACGAACGTTGTCAACTCCGGGGTCTGTTGGAGGACGCATAAAAAATTGCGGCAAACGTGACTCATGACGTGACTCGTGGCGGGACCTAATACGCACACGATGACGAGAATCAGCGCTATAACCCTGGTTAGCATCCGGTGGATGATTCTGTGGCAAACCAAAAACAGTAGCAACCAACACCAAAATAACCTTAAAAATAAAAAAAAAAAACGAGGGAAATAAAAGAAACAATCTCTAAAATTAAAAGTGGCTCTACAGAATAAGATCTTTTACTAACCATAATGCAGGTAGTTGATTTGGTACAAAGAAAAAGAAGTAATAATTATGATGGGAGTGGATCCGAATTTATATACTGGAAACAATGTGCTTACACTGCAGTCTTCACAAAAATAAATAATCCAAGTCCAACTGCAGGCTGACAGTCACTCGGCTGACAGACGCAGTCAGTGGCAACACCACAAACGAGGAACCAATAAGACAGCGTGTACTGTTACCTTCACAAAAATAAATAATACAAGTCCAACTGTAGGCTGACAGTCACTTGGCTGACAGACGCAGTCAGTAGCAACACCACAAATGAGGAACCAATAAAACAGCGTATACTGATTACCTTCACAAAAATAAATAATCCAAGTCCAACTGCAGGCCAACAGTCACTCGGCTGACAGACGCCACCATTAAAAAGTCACCACCCTAGACGTAACCTGGAGACTTTCCGAGAAAATAACAAAGTCCAAACCCATGATAAAAACACCATTAGCAAATATGGAAGGCTATAAAAGAAAGACCCAATTACCAGGAACCCACAAAAATGAAAAAAGTTAGCAAAATTGTCATTATCTGGGGACTCATATCCAGAGGCTATGCAAAAACGGAAGTTGATTACAGCTATTCCTTTGGGAATTATTCATTCGACGAATTTTATGACTTACCGATGGCCGGACCAATGAGACCGCTCACCACTACTCAGTTCATTGAACAACAAAATAATATAATACGATCCGAAAGGAACCATAATATTATGCGGGCGTGTGTAACCAACAATATCTTAGCCTCGTGGACAAAATCGGATGTCGCATGTGACTGCCGCACACTAACCGGAAAAGAGACGGTAGTAGAAGAGGACACTGAGTCATGTAACCTATACAATATAGGGGATGTCTATATACCACAAGATGGACATGCGTGTAAAGAAGGCAGTAAGAGAACAGTAGTGCTAAGCCAGCAAAAACCAACAAAACTGAAAAGTATAACTAACACAATGGTGAAAGAATGCTTTTCAGGTGCCAAAGCAGTATTACCACAGGGTGTGACGTTTCATTTGTACCCCCAAGTGGAAAAAGAACCAGTTGTCCTGCTTTTTACAAAAGTAAAGAAAATTGGAAAAGTAGATGCGACCGCTACCAACAGACTGGAAAATGATCTACGGGAAATTGAACAAAAAACTAAGATTTTTCGATTCATTAATGTAGAAGTAGCACAAAACCCAACAAACTATAGTGTACTAAATATCATCCTTGATGAAGAAAGGAAAACTGAATGTTTTTCTGAAACAGGCTATGGCATCAAGAATCAGATAGTCATGGGACTTAACTGCCTCAATGACAAAAACAAAGTGCTCGAACATGAATTTATGCATGCGGTGGGTCACGCGATACATTCACACAAATTCAATGATGCAAGTTTACATATAAAGTTGAACCGTAGTAATTTGGAGGCCATGACCGAAAAACTATATACCAGCAGGTTTGCGCTCGGAGGGGTAGATGTTGCATTTAAGGGAGATGAGTTCGATATAGCATCAACAATGGTGTATCCGTCATTCGCAGGTTCAAAGGCGTATAATGCAAATGATAGCACAACCTGGACATACTCCACGGTATCTGGGCGAAGAATAGATGGCCGAACTGGGTTATCCAGCAAAGATATACAAATAATGAGAGCGCTGTATGGGAGAACAAAACGAACGGTGGAAGCAGGAAACATAGCGTACCTACCAATAGGACATTTTCAAAGCAAAAAGGAGCTCGAAAAATCAATGGAACAAATAGTTTCCAGTTATTTCATACAATATGGGATACCAGACACCATGCCCAATGGAGAAACGGAAATCTATGACGGTACAATGGTGAAACGAATTTCAGGGCTAATTATACAAAACAATAGAAAAATTACGGATATGTTTAACAATAGGTTAGACAAATTGGAATTACAAATACGAGCAATGGGAGAAGCAATACTTATACAAAATGAAAAGTCACATAACGCAACAATAGCAGGCTTAGCCAACAAATTGGAATTACAAGTACGAGCAATGGAAGAAACACTACTTATACAAAATGAAGAATCACATAATGCAACTGTAGCAGGCTTAGCCGACGCACTTAACATATTGGAAATATCAAGAAATTCAATCACATCCAGCATGATAGAACAAATACTGACAAATACATCAATTACACTGACGGAAGTAGATGAAAATATTGAAATGTCAATGAAGGGAATAACAGATACAGCTGAAAACTTGATAGAAGAATTGCACAATAACACCAATCTATTGATGGATATCAACGATGCAATTGAGACACAAAAGTGTGGTGTGAAACAAAAAATGACAACCACAACAAAAGCAAATGAAGAGAGTACAACAACGACGATAAGTACAACTACTTCAACAACAACAAGGGCAGCGCCAACGGCACCTGAACCCCGGATAACAGAAGCTACACAAGTAAGACAAAGGCAAGTGTTATCAAGGGCAGAGAGTGCGAAACAGTCATCAAAAACCCTGACCCTAAGACAAGATATACCACAATACTCAAAACAATCCTGCTCGAAAGTAACTACATCAGAATGCAGAGTCAGACCCGCGGCGAGGATACTTTGTCCATTCACCTGCCAGAGCATGAAATGTGCGAACTTTAGAACCTCATCAACAGTATGCACAAGGATGACAAGAAAAGATTGCTCCACATTCAGATTTGAGCAAATACCTAGGTCCCAGTTGGCAAGAAAAATAAAAAATAGTCTAACATGCAGAAAGAGATGCCACCAACTCCTTGGAAATGTCTGCGAATGATAAGAAACCAAACAGATCACATATAGAATAAAAATAAGAAAAAAAAGTTGTTATCTGTGAGAAAACTGTCAAATAAAACTTACATTAAAAATAAAACGAAAATAATAGACGCATTTGCCTACATATCGGATAAACGCTGGTGACCGAGCTCGATTGGATAAATGGTGAGATTAAAAACAAGCTCTTGCAAAATATCATCAATAAATTGAATAAAATCATCAAAAAAGATGAGACCAACATGATACTTCTCAGCTAACGAAGTGGAATCATCAAAATCGATTGACGTTACATCAGCCACTTCTCTAAGTACTGTTGGGAAATGGTTGTGAACATAAGTTCTAACGAAACGTGGATCCACATGACGCGAAACAGATTCATAAAACGTCCGGAGAATGAGTGCAAGGCGTGCATAAGAAATGCAGGTATGATCATCAGGCATGTCCACGAAGGCATCGCTGAGCCCCGCCCGCAATCCAATTAATACTACCGAAAAGATAGACAAACCTATAACACTCTGCTGCAAAGCCAAATGCCCAATGAAAACTATCTCATCAGTTGAATCTGCTGACCTGAGATACATTAAAGACAGCTGACGCTGGATACGACGAACACCAAGGACATCCACAGTTACAAGGGGCATTCTAGAAAACAAAAAAATCAAAAAAGTGACAAAGGTTACCCGACTGAAGATATGATGTGTAAAAAACCAGAACTGGGCACAAACCACAGTTTAGTATTTCTTTACCAATAGCTTCTCCAGTGCAAACAATGGAGATCTGGACTAAAAATGAAGAAGGTTAGAAATAGATCTGTGAACTACAATGCTAGAATACTAACCAACTACTCATCAAAAAAACGAGCGGCCGACGCGACAAGAGCAGCTGGCATGTCCAGAATTTCGAGCTGGGCAGCTCTCGGAAAATCCGTAAAACAGCGAAACAATTGCTCATATTGCACAGCACTTGTTGGATCCAACACAAGTATAGCCCGACCATTGGCCGCCTTAAAGAATTTCACAGTGACCCGATCTGCCATTGATGCCGTGCGTTTCCTGGAAGTGTTTTTTTTAGAACTACGAGTCTCCATTCTAAAAACAAACAAAACACATAAAAGAGGTCTCGTAGATTATGCAGCTCTTCATAATGATTTCAACAAAAATTGGTGAGGCCAGATCCAGAATTAAAAAAATTATCCAACAAGAAGGCAGCTATACGAGGGAACACATGAAAGTGGCGGGACATTGATCGACCCAAAAATGAGCCATGGGTGGAAAAAATATCCGATAACTGTTGGGGCTCTACACAAAGCAAGGGGTTAAAAGAGACAGCACTGGAAGTAATAGAAAAAGGGAAGTTGATCAGCTGATGAGCAAGATACACAGTAGCACCATTGGTCCCCCCAACCTCAACCTCGAAAGTCTGCCCATGACAATAAGCAACGCCTGAAATCACAATTTAGAATAAAAATAAGAAACACCAAAAAAAGCATAAATTTAATATTTCGATAATGACCTGATGCCACAAAATAGCAATTACTGCAATGAAAAACGTGAGCAACTGCTGAAGCAATGACTGGACAAGTAGCGGGCTCATCAAATGACAGGGAACACTCAGTTGAAACGACCAATAGAGGTGCCTTCACGAGCTGCTTCACAGTTTTCTTCGTATCAGCAGGACTTACTGACATCTTGGTTGCGGAAACATCAATGAATACATCAAATGAATGGAATGCAGGCTGAATTGAACACTCGAAACCTGGAAACACTCCGTTCGGTAAAATTTGATCATGATGCCAAGGCAATTGAGCGTGCCAAAAACGAGTAGAAAACGTACTAAGGCTTTTACAAAACACTTGTCGGGAGATATGTCCAACCATGTAACTAACCAGGTATAGCCTAAAATTATCAGACTCTAATGCAAAAACAAGAATATGAGGAAAGGCTTATCGTACTTAATATTGAGTAGTACAGGCTCATGCAACACATTCCAATTGTTGAAGGAGCGACGTAACAAATCATCGAAGTCCAGTTGAACTCCATCACGGAAAACCATGCATGGCTGGGTGAGTGACTCAGGGTAAGTTGTACGAAACTGTTCAAAATCAGAAATAATCTCAGTCACCATGGAGAACCCGCCGCCAAGTAGAAAGGCTTGAGGAAGATTAGTGGCCAAACTACTCCACAAGTCCATGTCCATAGGTGACCCAACGGTTGGGGTGAGATGTGAGAGCTGAAAGGTATTGGATTAGCGAAATATAATAATAATACCAAAAACGCTACATCCAACATAGCCATCACTCATACCATATCGACCCCAGCGGGCAAAATTGACTGAAGCTGAACAAAGAAATTGTCGTGATCGGAATCGGGTAAAATCGATGCCAAGGGACGTCTGAGAAAACTTTCTAGAGTAGCCATAACCGTTATAATACTCGACAAATCAATCTGAAAACAAAAGCCAATAATGAACAGGCCTAACAACAACAGGGTGACAATGACACACACAAGAAAACTCCCAAACTAACTTTATATAGATAAAGATTACAGAAAAATATGTTTGTGGCACTAACATCAATAAACTTTCAGTCCAGTATCAGCAATTTGAATATGAGATGCTCAAAGTGCCAATAAAATTGGCAATCTCATCCGTCAACAATTGAATATCGGCACGCAATTCGGGGAACTTAACTTTTTCGTCATCTATCCGTTCGCGCAAATTCGCGATCTCTTGCTGGCGCAGAGAGACGGCGGACTGAGCTGAGGCCAAAACCCGCCGAGTAGATCTTAGCTTGGTTTTAATTTGGCGCAGACTTAGCATGAAGTCATCTTCATCGACTGGACATGTACCACAGTGGGCCCGATGACCGTAAAAAATGGACTGTTTTGTAAATGGTGGATCACTGGACGGAGGAGGCTCAGGCACCCCAGCGGTTGCACAACCAACTTTAAACGACTGAAGACATCCTATGAAAAGGAAAGGTCATGTACAATATGTATACAAAAAAAATATACCAGTGAGCAAATCCAATAGGCCCAATCGAATAAGTTCATTACGATTATTACAAGATGATCCAATCCGACTATTGAGTGGATATCTAAAAAGAAGTAAAATAGATACACCAAAAATGACGACAAACCTATCTCCAAAAAGCTTAGGGTTTGAACGCTGCACAGCATCGACCTGCGCGCACAGAGGATTGTCACATGGATAAAGGCGGCTAAAATGCGACCAGATTTATGTAAGATATAACATTCTGTTTGAACGAACCTTGTGACTCCCAATGAACATACACCAATAGCATTTTGCAGCTTACTTGGATATTTGTAAGGGGGGTTATCTGGACCAAACACATAATTATGAGCCAAAAAATCGTAATGACTCACGCTACTGATCTCAAAAGGGCGGAGGTTATAGAAAAAACCGTCCATGATCCTATTCTGACAATGGTCCAATATGGTCGGATGTAAGACAAAGCTGCTACCATCGTAATTGATGCCGGTGACCTGAACCGCGTCATCAAGCTGATACGCATTATCAAAACCGGGATTGGGAATCCTGTCATGCGCCACGCAGACGGACAGAACCCAATACAAAAACATTTTTTAAGAGAGGAGTCTAAAAAGAAAATAGATTATTAACAAAAATATAGGGAAAACTACTTCTATACGAATATGATGAATCAGCAAACGCCGAAAAGCAATTTGTGAAGTATGGTGAGAACAGTTGAAGAACAGGATTTTAATTGACCGAAGCCGCCTTCATTTCCAAATCATACTCCTATAAAACGGATATTAAGGGACCATAATAGGGTTTGAATTATAAAGCTAACCAACTTGGTGGAGCAAGGATTCCGGCCCTCCAGACGTGAAAATCGTTTCAAGTTAGCAAGTAGACGAGCAGATTTGTCAAAAGTAACCTGCATCTGTTCCAACTCGGTAACGAAATATGACAAACCATGAGTCAATGCAATCTTTGTATTAGATAACTGGTCCAAAACATCGAGGGCGTCTTCAACTTCAGATTCCAGATTCACCACCTCAAACCGTAACAAAGACAACTCATGGCAACGTCTCAAACCACGATCGCCAAAGCAGGTGCCATTTGGAAATCCCCTCCACTCATATTTGTCGGCGATATGATGAATATCGTCATCCACGCGGTAGTTTGGATTATTAGTAAAAATGAGTGGAGAAAACCTATTTTTTGGGCGAATAGGGTGAAACTCAGCTCCAAAAGAGGCATCAAACTCTGATCTGTGTCGAATGAATGATTTTGAACAGAGACAGACGTTGGCTAGGAGTAAAAGAAAAAGAAAAAGAAAAAATAAGAAAATGATAAATCTACAGTAATGAAGAGAGAAAAACGTAAACACACACCTGCTCGACATTGACGCACTCTACGACGGAGCTTCTCATTCTCTTGAAGTAACTCAGTATCGTTGAGGGTCTGGCAAAAATCGTCGGGCACATCAATATGAGAACCCAACCGTATAGGCTCCTCATCACTACCAAAGAATAAAGACATATTCTCGACAGAAGAACAAAGGTTTGGGAGTTGGGCGTCATTATTGACTTCACATACTGAGAAATTATATGCAGAATACGTATCACCCATTAAATCACCCTAGAAAAAATAATGACCTGGTATCTATAGCGAAACCAATAACGAACCATGAAGCAAAAATGCCCCACAAACATGAAAATATAAATATATGTGTATACGACACCTCAGTTAGAGTATAGGTATATGAAGCCGTTTGACGGCCACAATTGTTATACAATTCATCACCATATATAGACGAGAAAAATGAAATAGTCAACCAAAAGGTAAAATTTTGGAACAACATCTCTCTCAAAAATGTCAACTTATTATTCAAAGTGAAAAGAATGCACCCTATATATACTAAAGGTAAACATGAATTAGCCAATGTGAAGCAAACACGAAGCCAAATAAAGGGCATAATGCCAAGCTAAAAGACTACACGACAAAACAAACTCATGCCAACACGTGAAAATAAGTGATCAAAGATATCTAGACAAATACCCTAAATAAAGAGAGCATAAAAACTCAAGAAAAACAACTAGGAGTCTATTGACCCGATAATGTCTAGATAGCGAGGGGGACCAAAAAACAGTGGTACAGAAAATTGGGTCAGATTCACCAAATAGGGACTCAGATAGCGAGCAGCATCCATATTGTTCTGTATAAGACGACGAAATTCCTCCCGCAACAAATCAGAACCCAAGACATTGACATCTCGAATCAAGGGGTCCGAAAGCCTGCTCAACTGCAGGGACCAGGAACATATAAGACCAGAAAGAGCGAGGATGTGATGTCCCAGATCAGTTGCTCGAGGTTGCATAGGCGCAGCTTGGACAGGATGATTATAACGCTCTCGCTGCACAGGATTAGCACCGGACTCAGATGAGCGAATACAGGCTCGAAAATTGCGTAACAGTACCCTACACATGTTGAGTTTGAGCTGAATACCGGTATAACCAACGGAAAAGGACCCACTGGGAGCATTAGCCAAAGATTGCGGCGTAGACTTGACGAGATAGAGGTGTGAATCATAAGCCAAACCCTCAATCTCAGCCAAATAACCATAACTCCTAATTGGACGACGGAGAAACAAAAGTCGACCATGATCCAAGGGCCAACCATTAGAATGGAATTCTTGTGCTATTTTAACAAAGAGGTCTGGAATAGAGGCGCTGCTTGGAAGTGAGACCCTAAACGACATACCCTTATGTTGTAGCGGATAAATAGTCAAATCATAGTCCCGGTCGGAATTGTCTAGCCCATAACCCAACAACGAATATGACTGAAGTTGACTTGACATATACTAGTCTAGCTCTAAATAAAAACACAGTAATCAAAAAGAAAATCAGAATGATCTAACGAGTGAAATAGGTTGGAGCACAGACAAAACAATAATGTCTCAGTATAAAACATATGGTACAGCTGTTTCAATGGGAATTGCATCTTGGCCACCAATGGTAATTAGGCTCTGCACAAAGTCAGTGACAACACATTCGAGACCTTTATACATGTGACCGGATAAAGCGATAATACCCAAGCTAACCAGGTCATCATTTTCAGAACAAGGGTAACAATGGACAAATCCACTATGGGTGGCTAGCTCGACTTGACGAGCAGAGGACAACATGCCATTGCCATAAGGCCGATGCCGGTTGAGTTGCAATACAAGGGAAAATGCAAATCTAGAAAATAGCAGGTTAAAACCACATCTGTGAGAACTTGGAGATATATTTTGAGTAAAAGAAAATACCGGTGTAAGATGATATTGACATTCCGAAATCGGACTAGGTCACGAAAAAATGGAAGTGTAGAATTACTCTCGCCTTCAACACAATGCACCATTTGTATAAAACATAGAGCAAGGCGAGCCATACGCATCAGTCGACTAATATCAGATAATTGGAACACGACCTCATCTGAATCAATCACAAATTTTGCCATCAACCAAATGGCCTTGACTTGAAATGTGCCAATGGTGTTCGCCAAGCTCGAACCTGGTAAAATAGGAATATCGGTGGTGAAATCTATAAAAAGGCATCGCCTTAGATGTTGACTTTCGTAACAACGAAAATGTTCATGCCAATTGGTATACCGGAGTAAATCAGCATAAACCTGTCCTAAAATCGGAACATTAAGCCGCGAATTCCAGTCTTGAGCACAACCAACCAGTTGCTTACTAAATTGGCTGTAAAAGGTTGTAGCAAATGACGGTTGGACGAAGAATTTGTGATGACGAAACTGAATTTCACAATAAGGATGGGTTAATTTTCCCAAATGTATATCGACATCCCCAGACCATGCAGCACCATCATTGATGTTAGTGCAAATGAAATCAAGTGCAGCTCGATCATTCAATATGTCATTCACATAGCCAGTGAAAACAGGCTCCACGGTAGGAAACCTCATTTGCTCATTTAAGAGCGTTATACAAAAGTCACCACAACAACGGGCATGGACCCAATCTGAATGCAAATCAGGACCAATGGGGATAGCACTCTCAAAGTGTGCCAACCATGCTGAAAGATGGGTATGAGGGCTAGAAGTTTAGAAAATATTAATGTATACCATCAAGATCCATTATAGTTAAAGGAGAAGCCAATCTATGACGGCGAACTTCATCACCACTTGATGGAGTAGCTCCCCCCCAATGAATGTTGCCATGGTCCAGAGATATGTCGTGACGCCGACCCAAATATGATATAAACGATTCATTAAGACCTAACGCCACAATAGGCACTTTACGTGGATTCCACGACAACTCCACACCAGCCATCGAAAATAAATCTTAGAACATCAGAATAGTCAAAAAAACAAAACGAAAATTGTTCAAGAATAATGAAGAAACAAATAAAGATTTGCCAAAAGCAGAAACAGTTTTACCACAGTTTTACTCCAGCTGGGGACTCCACCATCCAAAAAGTTTACAATAGCATCAATTAACCCCGAGCACGGGGACTAATACCAACCACTCCAACTTGGCCGATACCAAAAAAGCCACACAAGAGGGCACTTACAATGTTCAATTGGTGAATGATCAATTTACATTCAGTATGGAACTGAGGGAATGATGCAATGTAACGACGGGGGATACCACCGGGAACTTCCAAAGAACTTCCGGCATGTTGACGCCAGGATCGCTCAAGCCGCTGTTGAAGAATAACCAATACATCAGAATCCAACTCTACATGTAAGGTACCATGGGCATCCCAAGTAACTAGGTTATATGATACCAAAACGGCCTGATAAGAAATGTCTCCCAAACACAAGGGGTCGAAAACGACATCCCTGGCTTGAACTAACAAATCACCCCGTCGATCCCCAACATAAACATAACTGGTATAAATAGGCGAGCCAAGCATGTAACGAGAAAAATATCACAAAGATCTAAAATAAAGAAAACCTTTATGATAAGATGGTTAGAGAGTAGGAACGACAGTGCAAAGAGTAGAATTTTTTTTTATAGTACAAAAAAAAATAAGTCAAAAAGTCTGAAAAAAAGTAGTAAAAAAACAAAAGAAGGCTCCTTAGTTTCCCCTGGTTAACAGGGTACTTACGGCACACGCCACGAGAAGGTGAGCCTTTGTAGTGTGCCATTGATTTTTTTTTTCTATTAATTTTAAAATTTATATTTATTGATTTTAAAAAAAAATGGTTTAACCCTAAAATGTATATTTATCAATTTTTTAGAAAAATAAGTCAAAAAAGTTTAAAGTAAAAGTCTAGCTTTAAGAAAAGGCTCCTTAGTTTCCCCTGGTTGACAGGGTACTTACGGCACACGCCACGAGAAGGCGAGCCTTTGTAGTGTGCCATTGATTTTTTTTTCAAAATAAAATACAAATAAGGTTGATAATTTCTCAAACAGATACAAAACTTATATTAATCACCAATTATAAATAATAATGCTGGGTTCTTTGGAAGGTTTTTTTGTACATAACAAATGACCAAATTTTTCTAATGGGAAGGGTCTTTTTGTACACAAAAAATATTTTTTCTCACGACAGCCTAGGTTTTAAATAACATTCTAATTGGTCTAGATTTTCGGAATAGGTCATTGTGGTGGCGCCCTAGAGCTGTATTCTCATACCGTATTTTTTTCACTTTATCCTTTCCCTTAGAATCAGAAAAATGAAATCTTCGTTTACATTGTTTGGTACATTTTTTATGTAGCCGGTATTTGCTATCCTACCAGAGCAAATAGAGACTCTAAGCGTTTCCGCCTACACAAGGTGAACACCCATCTCAACCGATACAGCCATTTAATTAAGGGAGATGTCCCCCAGTTAATCAATTATCTAATTATCAAACTAGCTCTAAATAGATAAAAAAAAGCCTACCATGGCCTGACTCAATTATTTATCTATAAGCAAAAACCTTTCATCTCTTTCACAAGCGAATCTCTGATGAAACATTTCAAGATTATAATAATCAACAATGTTATAAGTTTTGATACTTTGGAGTCAGCTTGATCTATAATTCTAGTATATTGAGAATAAACTTAATCAATTATCTATAATTGAAAGCAAAAACACAAAATGACCCATGAAGTTAGTAATGCTTTCCCCCTTAACGCATGATTTCATCCACTTCACTGACGTAATATATTACATCTTTCTTTTACAAACTGGTATTATCCGTATCCGTACCTTAACGCATGATTTCATCCACTTCATTTGGACTTGCTTGTTCATCTTGGTTTGCTGGTTTCGTCTCCATCTCATAACGTCCATATCACTCCACTATCTGAACCTTGCATCGACCTCTTGTGGTATTTTTTACAACTACCTTTTATCATAGCCCCAGGCTATTAATTTCATCCACCGGCCGATTGATCCGCACACGGATTGAATCAGCCCTTCAAAAAACCCTCAATAGCGCCACAATAGCGCTTCAATTTTGTTCGCGCTTTCGAAGAAGGTCCACGAACAAAAACGGTTCCTTCCCTAGTGCTCGAATATAACCAATCATCTTCAGAGTTAGTTCCGAGCATATTCTTGTTAACCAAATAGAGTCCAAATACGGAGTTAAACAGTCCGTTAACTTTCGTGTCTTCTTTTTTTTTCAATCCCAGGTATTTTGGGTTCTTCCCGTCTCTCTACCCGTCTCTCTACCCGTCTCTCTATTTAATAGTACTTGATTTTAAGAATATTGTAAAATTATTAGTAAATTGCTGTGTAAATAATATTAATGAGTAATACTACGTTAGTAGAGTTTAAAATGAGCCTCAAGATGTTTTTTTTTTAGGTTTTTTCAAAAAGGCAAACAGCCATACTTCCTTTAAGGCGGCTTCGGATTTACAGCCGTACCCCCTTTAAGAAGTGGTGAAAATCATAACCAACCATAAATTAAAAACCATTTGAGATACCCCATTTTAGGTACAAAGCTGGGAATGTTCCAACGGGGAACCCTTTAAAAAAAAGCACGGGGGCCCCAAACAATTCCGGCAAACCCAATAATAGCTTGTTGCGTTTCAACATCTTTAATTTCAGAGAATATAACCAACTTTTCATCATTAACCATTTTCTTTTTCTTTGACCAATTTTGACCAATTACCCAAATATTCTTTAGTGGTGTCAGTTTTGTCGTCTGGACCTAGTGTTGTATGTAAATCTTCAAGTAGTTCTTTCCCCGATCGTAGTTTTTGATTGGGCACTTCTGCTTCTGCGAAATTACATTTTTTATGGAATAAGAACGTGTGAGAAAATTGTTTTTGATAACCTTCCAGTTCTTCATGACGATTTGAGTTCCAATACGTATTCTTTCGTATTCCAGTCGTCTAAGTAATCTGTATATTTAACCTCTAAGCTTTTCTCACGTTTAATTTATTTTCATATTTTTGAAGTATTGTTTCCTGGTCCCGCAAATGACTGTCTTCCGAATTGTTTTCACTCCTCGTTTTCGAAATCGTTTGCAAACAGTTCCTTCTCTGTGACGACGTCCCCTCTGTTACGATACTCTGTTATTTGTTCAAACTATCATCACAATATCAGGCTCATGATCTAGAAATTGAATTGGATGGGATTCGTCATTTGCCTTCGACCTCTGCCCACGTCCCTAAGCAGTACAATCCACTAGTAAGGGATCCCGTACCCCTCTTCAATAACCACCACAGCCATAAAATCACCCTTTTGATAATAATGTTGGAATGTGACACCATAATCGATATGCGTGCATAGATCTTCAACGGCGGCCTCGCGGGTTTGAAGATTATATCTGACAAATAATTTGATAGTTCTTCGATTTTGTTCGCGTTTTCGAGGAGTTCCACTAACAAAAACGGTTCCTTATTTTCCTTTTGAGAATAATTTGGTATCTTCAAGGTTTGCGTGGTGCATTCTCTTGCTATCCAAATTGTTTTGTCATTTAAATACAAATAAGCACTTAAACAGGCCATTACTCTTTCTTATTTTCTTATATTCTTAAATTTTATTTTTTATTTAGTAATGTTATTATTTTTTTTTTGAAGAAACCAAAGTCAAAACCAACCACCAATTAAAAACCATTTGTTCCACATAATAAGCTGAAAATTCCGTGCGCATCCGTAACGTGGCTTAGTATCCGGCCCAAGGCTGCTTTATCACACTTCGGAACTACTAATGCGAAACCACAGTTCACAACTGGACTATGAACCGGATCAACCGCCGAAAAATAACAATGCCATAACCGCTGAAAACAGTTCCATGTGTTCCAAAACTTATGAAACCGTCACCAATTTTCAGATGAATCCGGAATGTCAGCGGGCACTCCGTCAATATTTGTATACTGGTCGTTATAACTTGGCTGGACCTTTTTTTTACGCAACGACCGGACAGAAAGCCGGGAAGTTGATCTTGAGTCTGTTGAGTCTGTGGTCCTCGTCCATGAGGCCCACCACTCATCGCAATCCAAGTCGGACCCATGTGGGCAGGTGTCGCAGCGGTGGGCAGATAAGGGAGAATGTAAGATTTGGAGAACGATTGTCACCTTTCATCTGGTCGTGCTCTGGTTCACTTCCAGTTTTACTCGTCTCGAACTGTTTCAATTTTTTCCAACGGCTTATTGGGCATCTGCTCGATCACTTGCCGTGATATAACTCTTAAACGGCCCAATGCCCAGACCAGCCACCGAAAAATATCGGTCCCGAATCGGTCAAATTAACATGAAACCAACATTTGGTCCATTTTTTTTGACTATTCTGATGTTCTAAGATTTATTTTCGATGGCTGGTGTGGAGTTGTCGTGGAATCCACGTAAAGTGCCTATTGTGGCGTTAGGTCTTAATGAATCGTTTATATCATATTTGGGTCGGCGTCACGACATATCTCTGGACCATGGCAACATTCATTGGGGAGGGAGCTACTCCATCAAACCGGCAGTTTGAAACTCGTGGCGCTCCAAGTCGAGTAAACACCACATTATTTTTGTAGTTATTGACCCCAGACAGACCAATATTTACTCATTGAAAAAAAAAATATATCTCATTGAGCATTATTGTCATAATGCTTTCAGCTGAGTGGAATGAGGGCAATGACTCAAATGGGATCACGCCAATCTTGTAACCCCTTAAAATATCATCAACATAATTATGTTGTGTAGTTAGGAAACACACGGTAGAAAAAAAAGACGTACGTGTTTCCATATTAAACACTACCGTATGTCCGTATGTAAACGAGATGTCTCGTTTTTTCTATTTTCCCCATCGACATCGCTCTAGCATGTTTTTGCTTATCCCAATTTGGAATTTTATGTAAACGAGATTTCTCGTTTTTTCTATTTTCCCCATCGACACCGTTCTAGCATTTTTTTCTAGTATTTGTTTTTGCTTGTCCTAATTTAGAATTTTATGCAATTTTCTGATTTATACGTGACGAACGGGACCGCGTTAAAATTAAGAAAAAATGGAGCTGTGTAATCTACATTTTTAATAGAGCGGCCGATTATTTTTATTGGAATGACTCAAATTTGTAACATACAGTCCTGACTATTTTTGGGACGCTTTCTGGACGCTTTCTGGAGAAAAAAAGGGTTAAATTTCACATGAAATTTTTGTGAGTTCATAAAGACTTCTCAAAAATAGCTAACCTAAAATCAAATACGCGATCCAATTTAGAACAAGCATAATAAATAAAACGTTTTTCGAAAACTTGGATTTACAACTCTTCAAAAGAAAAAAAAAGAGAGAAAATGTACTGAAAAGCTACTAAAACAGAAATGTTATCCATTTAAATCCTCGCGCCAATGTTTTGAACATTGTTACACGTACGATTCAAATATCAGTACACGCGGGATATCCGTAACAGGCAGAAGTGACCTTAAGAGTCATAACTTCCCTTATGGTTTTTTTAATATGAATCGAAAGACGGCACCAAATCCTAATCATTAAGCCAGTGTGGAAATATGACAGCAAATAGAGCATAATTAACTCGACATTTCTTTTCTGAGTACAACCGGGATTACCCGCGTTTCACTAAAATCACTTGAAATCCAGTAAAGCCGCGCGGCGCGCGCCAACCATACCAACACCGCGCGCCGCGCGCCATTCTCCACAAGCCAGCCACAAGCCATCCACCCAAAACATATATTTTTAAGAAAAATGGGGGGGGGGTCAAATAATGTACACCAAAAATTGACCAAAAAGGTGAACCCCTTTTTCAACCGATACAGCCATAATAAAGGGAGATGTCCGGTTACCCATGCAAAATTTGTTTATATTATTTTTTTTGTCAAAATTATTACACTATATACCTAAATGGGCGGACAAACACCCTAAAAGGCTCGGAAAAAGGGGTCACTTCAAAATACCAAAAAAAATCAAAAAAAAATCTCTTTTTTCTACCTATTGAAGCCATCCAGAAATCGCCTCCGATGCTCTTCATCTTTAACCAACCTAAAAATAGTACCTTACTAAAACAAACCATATATGTAACACCAACCGGTCAGCCATGCCAAAATTAAAAAGAAAAAAATAATAAATAAAATCCACCGATAGAGTGAGCAACAAAAAATAATAAATGCAAATTCAAACGCATACGAGCGCGGAACGAGAGCGCCAACACACACACCCGCACAAACCCACACGAACACCCGCACAAACCCACACACACTACGCATAACCACTAACCAAGACCACTAACCATAAACCACTAACCAAAATAATATTCTATCGAAACCCGAGAATAAAATACTCACTCCCATTTTTCTATTATAAAGATAAAACAAAAACAATTAAGACTTTTTCAACACATTTGTAAGGTGACCCATCAGGGTGTCATATTACAAACTGGTAAAATAAAAACAAGAACCTAAAAATAAGACCACTGGAG
Source organism: Oikopleura albicans (assembly GCA_004367875.1). Lineage (NCBI taxonomy): Eukaryota > Metazoa > Chordata > Appendicularia > Copelata > Oikopleuridae > Oikopleura > Oikopleura albicans. Next base: position 21,500 of record SCLG01000985.1, read on the forward strand.
GGGGAAACTATGGACCAAATGTTGGTTTCATGTTAATTTGACCGATTCGGGACCGATATTTTTCGGTGAATAAAATTATCGGTTTCTTCGAAAATTGTTAATAAAAAAATCGGTTTTTATTGTTTTTAGGGACAATTCTTGACTAAGAATCCGAATCTGAAGTTTCTTTGGGTTTAACGGGATTCTGTCCGGCATTTATCGGTTATGCAAGAATTTTGAATGAAAATTATCGGTTTTTTAACATATTTTAATACATATCTTTAGAAACAGGAACTAAGATGTATTATTTATAATAATTCCCGACCGACAATTATCGGTTTCTCCAAAAATTGTAAATAGAAAAATCGGTTTTTATTGTTTTTAAGGACAATTTTTGACAAAAAATCCGAATCTGAAGTGTTTTTGG
>SCLG01000986.1:0-21900 GCA_004367875.1 Oikopleura albicans
CCCGGAGATTCCGCAGGAATTGGGTTCATTTTAACCCATCGTATTAACTCTTACATGTATACCATGTACTATAACTCAGACTGTCGCGGTTACGCTAAAATAGCCTTAAAATAATATGAAGATTTCTCAGACCCCGTTAGTCTGAGCTTCAACATACGGTATGCCGCGGTATGTTTGAAAACTGGCCGTGGACCAGACCTATAATACATTCTACATTGTTACAAATACCATGGCTCGCAGAGCAATAATGTATGGACAAGGGCTCGGCACGATTGGGTCGCACGGAGACAAAAGTTAAATTTGGCTCAGATTGGCTTCTCCAAGCCAAGCCAAGCCAACAAAATTTTAACGCTAACGAGCCGAGCTGAGCCGAACCAAGCAAATTTTTGAGCTAGAACGAGCCAGAAAACGACAAGAACGGTAATATGCGTCAGAGACGCCTATTTCCGTTCGAGTCTCTTCATTGACAGACAACGATAGCTAGAGGGAGTGAAGAGTTTTATTATATTATCTCAAAAAACTGACAAAAAGAGGAAGTTTTACTCATTATTTACTGAATTTAATCCTGAAGAACCAAGACTGATAATATTTGAGGAGATACTTGGATCATTAGAGACTGCTAAAGTTATGAGTGGTTTTCAGGAGTTTTTAGACACTAATTTTACTTATAATGAGGAAGAACTTAGAAACAATTTGGCTAATATTTTCTTTAAAGGGGTGGCTCTACACTCGGCTTCCACTAGAATAACTGAATTTGTTTCACCGTTCGCTCAGATTCCCCGTCTGAGTGTTCAATCTCACAAGGTGGCGCTTCCACCTATTTCAGCTTGGCTTAGAGTACAGGACTTGATATTTTTTCATTTCGTCCGGAAAATCCATACCCCTAATTGGCGGTTTTACTCTACCCAAGAAAAAGCTGCGTTAACTCTTCTTCGTTTCGACGAAGCCTTGATGGGGTTTATGGCAGATCTTCTCATGGAAGAAAATTCTGTCATTACTATCAATATGGTGATTTTCCTGTTGGATATATCCATTAAGATAGCGGATGGTCGCCCAAACCTCCAGTTATGTTTTCTTAATTTATACTTTCTTTCGCATACTTTTGAACTTAAGGTTACTAATTAAAAGCTTGAATTTTGTTAAATTTCGTTAGATTTTGTTAAAATTTGTTAAAATTTCGTGTTAAACTATAAATTTTGAATATTGTTTTTCTTGTATAATACACTTTGAAAACATACTTATTAGGGGATTCAGGCGACTATGCAAGCTTTGCAAGCGCAGACTTTTTGGTCGAGACGACAAGTATCTGAATGTTTAACCGATACAAGGAAAGCCAATTGGTTTTCGTCGTCTTGGACCGCTCGTATTAATCAACACTGGCTTGAAAATGCGAGTCTATCAGGAAAGATAGTTCCAATGGCATATACTCATAATGAACCATTGGCGGCCTTTTGGGTCAATACGTACTCAACATTGCATTTATGGTCGTTTACTAACAGGGGTCGTTTTATACCTGTGACCTTTCCGTCAATGCTTGTATATCATACTTTGGCACTGATGAGAAGGGTTCGCTCGGTTTCGGGAGTGAAATTACCTCAGACATATATGCCGGCACAATGGCTGGAAACTTCAGTGTTGGATGTTTCGGCACCAGGCCTTATGCTGCCAGTACATTTTGTCTTGCCGGCACATTATACGTTATCTAGAAACGCGGGAACGGCTATTAGAGGTCATCCGGTCCATTTTCAAAGAGCACTTTTTGGATCGGCACAATCGGTATTAGGTAGTTTTTCAAAATTTGGCGTGTCAGTTTTAAAATTTATGGAAAGCCCTTTTTTCGAATTAAGCCGTTTTTCATATTAGAAAAACTATATATTAGACATTGTGTGGCCGACACGTTATGATTCGGTTTCGGATATTTTGGAAATTCACCAACAAATTACACAATGGGGTCCAAATGCTATTCACTTTTGGCGTTTTGACCGAGACCGACTTCTAAGATCACCCGATTTTTATATTGGACAACCGGTACCCCCAGAGGAGGAAGAAGTCGGATATGAAACAATGACAGAAGATGATTAACTGTTGAAGTTCAAAAATTTATTTGTCTGCTACAAAAACACGTTTTAACACAAGTCAATTTGTCTACCTTTAACCGAGCTGAAGAGTTCGTCGTTGATTAAAAAATCGAACTTTTTCATCAGGAGTAGCTTTAACCCAATTATTTCGGTGATAACTACCCGTAATAGGACCTTTCCAACAAAAAACTATTAAACTACCGGCATAATCTTCATACGTGTTCAATGCAAAAATATCACCCCGATATTCACGCCCAAAACGCCCATTATACATTACTGGGTAACCAAAAAAGTAGGAAAGTTGGGTTAAACTTCTACAGTTATAACCAATAGCTTTGAACTTAGCAGTAAAAATATTGTCGGCAAAAGTATCTATGTTTCGATTTTTCCAAGGAACATGGCTATCTGCCCGAGCATCAGCTTTTTGTTCTTCTGTCAACTCTTGCCAGACTTCGTTTAGTACGGAAATTAATTGGATATAGGCAGAACGATTTAGGGCACAATCCAAGCCGGAACGACTATTCGAAGCACAAAACACTTCTGGACACATTCCTTGCCTATAAATTATTACAGTTGGCAACTTTTATTTGGCTCACTTAGATTTGTGGATATCACCAATCATATTCTGTATGATGCTAATCGATAAGTTATGGTTGATTTTTACGAAGGTTTACTTAAAGAAAAAAACTTTTTCATGATTTTTATTCGAGTGAAGTTTCAATTTGACTTACGCAAAACAAAAGTCGAATGCAGATGGATCTTCCAAGGTCAAAATAGGATGACATCCATTTAAAAGACAAAACTCGGTCATATTCGGATGTTCACGATGACAGGAAAGTTGATTATCGAGATTATTTTGTTGACCCCGCCATTCGTTGGCAATACGAGTAATTGTCATTCCACTTCGATGCTCGGTGAGAACGACTCTTTCGATCCGATTCCATTCACGGTGCATGGCTCTTTTTTATAAAAAATAGAGTTAAAAATTATAGTTCATATAATACTAACGTTTTTTTAGTTGAAAATGAACGGGCAAAAGATTTTCGAGTTCATTTTCAACTAAAAAGAAGGTTACATGAACTTACTCGGCGGTCCGAAATTCACACTCAGGACTCATTTTGGATAAAACATCAGATAATGCAACTTCATGAGGTCCTTCCTTATAAAACATAACGATAAGGGCATAATTCTTGAGAATTGTTATGGCATTATGATGAGTATGATCTTATATGGTTCAGAAGAAGTTATACTTGGGAGTGTTTTTTTGTCTTACAGGGTTTGTGAGTTCGATTCCTATATACCACATCCTTTTTTAGTCAAAAAAATTTTTTCGGAACCATGCCGTTAAGAAGATTGATATAAAAACGATCAGTTTTGAAAGTAGCGCTTACACCGGCAATCCGGAAAAGGACATTTAAAAGAGCTTCGGTCTTAGTGCGATTAGCCTCTCCGGCTTGAGGCTTGGTAACACCGACATGATTACCTTTGCCTACTATTAGTTGGAAAAATACACCGGGCCCTTTCTTTGTTTAAAAACTTTTGTTAAAGAAATTTGCTTTGAACGATACGTTTTAAAAAAAATTTTTGGAAAATCGTTATAAATTTAAACAAATGCCTTCGCTCCGTTGACCGGCGTTTTCGTTTTTCAATAAAAACATCCGGCGGAAAGGGTTGAGACGATCAGGATAGCTAATATGCTCATTTTCGGGATCGGTCTAAAATAATTATTTAATGCGGGACCTTTGGTTAACTCGGGCTTAAATTGGGCTTCTGTGGGAAAGATTAAAAAGTTTTGAAGAGGTGGTAATGTGCAAACTTTTGTAGCGTGAAAATATTAACGTTCAAATAGAGTTCAAATTCATGATTAATTCATCGAACTTACGCAGTTTTCAAGACGCCCATTTTTTGTAATATGCTCCAATTGTTCACATAACATTCCCAACCAAAGATGACAAGGTACACCGTGGGTATCTAAGGTGGCATTCCGCATTTGACAATGATTACAGACTTCATCGCAATAACTTTGATCGAGCCCAGCTCCACGATTACATAGGTGCTCGCGATCATTCAATATATGAAGGGCATGGGCATATAGGAAGCTCCCACGGGTACTAGGATTTCGAATTGATAACCATCTACTACGTGCGTTCACAATCTTTGAAAGTTTTAAATACTTAAACGAAAATTGAAACTATTATACAACCCTTTATGATTCAATTTTCTTTAGTTGTTTTTACATTAATAAACTGTTAAAGATGGCCGTTAAGAGACATACATATACTTACGCAATATGTCGATTATACTCGCAGAAGTTAGATTATTTTAAAACATTGCCTTGATATCTTCTAATTTGAAATAATTAAATCGTAAGTTATCGGGGATTTGGTTCGATTTGGGTTTTTCGTCGAATAATCCCATAGCATGTCCACATAGAAATTGTACACCGGCGCCCACGATATATGGCTTGAGATGGGGCTCCTCGACGTTTGGAAATTGACCATTGAGGAAATAATTTTCATGAGGTCGATAAAAACTTAGAACTTGCCCATTTGGATGGTTATACTGGATAGATCGAGGCCTATAATTAGAGAATTAACTCTCAAGGGTCACAAGTGTCATATAATTTGTTAGGGTCAATTAGTTCGGGTTTGGACTGGACGCCTTTGTGACAAGGTTAAGACGGAAAAAATATATAAATTTCGCTTTAACTAGACACATGTTTATTTGTTGGTGAATAAGTCCGGTTTAGGACATTTGCTTTCGTTTAAGGTGTTTTAGTCCAAGTCTGGACTAAGTGACTTCTGGCAGTTAACTTATTAAATTTATGATCCAAATAAGACATCGATCCCTTAAAAAATCGAACCTCGGAAAAATTTAACTCCTATACCACAACAAATCTTATTATTGTAAGGCCAGTTTGGTTTAAGCCAGTTAATGATTTTATGATGAATTCTTGAGTTTCTTATATGAAATTATTTACAAACTGCTCGAATACAAGTAACACAAAAAGTAAATTTAACCCTTATAGTTCTTTCCGTTTACCTTGGGATGTCGGTATCAGACACATGCTCTATAATGGTCTCTTGGACGATAGGGACGGGTCTTCCCAAAGAGCTATCCAAATTACAGACTTTCATGTTGTTCAAGGTCTTGACATAATCTATGCGATGACTCTCAACGTCTTGATACACAATTTGCTCTAATAATGATTCTTGATGAACAAGCATTAGAACATCATTGGTTTGACCGTTCAAATCGGACATTTGTCGTTCTATTATACAATATCGGTCTTTGAACTCAAATGGACTAATTGTCATCTGGGTCGTTGTTTTATCTTCGAACAGCTCAAAACTAACAAGTTTCATCGAGTTTAATCATTTAAGTATTTGATTTTCTTACCGATTTAGGAATCCAGTAAAACAACGACGCCGCAATAACTCATATCCGTTCAACATGGCACTCATATAATTAATAAGCTCGCCATAAATGCGTTCTTGACGGCTTCGATTTTCGTTTGACACCAAATAAAAGAACAAATCTATTTTTCGATGCATCACTCGGGGAATCAATAATTTCACGTACTTTTAAGGTTGGAATGTTTGGTTCCTTTGAAATGGTTGTTAAGATTAAGAGCTAGACGGACTACTTCTTTTGTAACCTAGCGGTTTAAATCAAATTTGTTTTGGAAAAAGAATGAAAAAATTTTGGCTAGATTTATAGTAAGTCGGGTTTTTTTCTCATAAGACATAGTTAATTTTTGGAGTATGCCAAAAAATCTTTTCTACGGCAACATTTTGGATACATTTTACAGAATTTAAGTAGGCTTAGACTTTGCCATGATGCCCTGTTAAACACAAGAAATTTGAGTTGGAAAAAAGTAAGTTTGGGAAATTAACTCCCAATGGGTCACCTTGATGTGGCGGTATCACCCCTTTTTCCGTTCACAATAAATTTTCGAAAAAATTTTTTTAAATGCATGTGGAAGAGTAAAAAGTGGCCCCAGGTTCTGGTAGTTTCATTATAATCTTACTTTATGGATTCCGAGAAAATCTATTTGCATTATTCAAATCTAGCCCGAATTTGGACTAAGTGTCCCCTGGGAGTTAAGCTCGGAGTTTAGACGGAATAACTTTGGTATAAAATATTCTACCCTCCTGATTTAATATTTGAGTGGCTTTTTGTCTTACAAAAAACAAATAATTATACACACGGTCTTCCTCTTCGGGGCCAAAAATTGGATTATCGTGAGCATAATCGGTTCCTTGTAAAATTTCAACCCATAGAGGACATAACTCGAACTCTGCGCAAATTATAGGCATTCGGTGAGCAGGGGTTAAACCGTTTTCAAGCTCGCTTTCATCGGTACTTTCGTTAGAAGCGTCGGGTGAAGTGATTTCTACATCACTTGAAAGTTCACCATCTGTTTCATACTCGGTTACAACAAGGTCTTGAGGAAACTCGAAATCACTTCGTTTCAATTTAGCTAGAATGGCCATTAATTCCCGATTTTGGGTAGGCTCAGTTTCACGAACCCAACTATCAAAACTGGTTTCGGTATCCTCGGTATCACTTCCATCACGTAAAACGAAGGCGTGATCACGCCGATTTTGTCGAGCATTTTGCAACAATAAGTTCCGTTTAACTTGAACGGCCTCTATTTCCTAAAGAAAAAAGAATAAACTAGTAAACCTCATTTTAGAATTGAGCATTATGAAAATTAATTTATGACTAAATTTATGTTTACTTTTAACAAAATCTTTCATTTATAAAGTCATTAAGAGATTAATGTGCTTGGATATTCAAACGTTATGAAATGACGTTCAACACTGACGTCATTATGGCGCCTACGCTCCTCCCAACCAATCAGATGATAGCCTTTTAAAAACTTGTCACGTCGTTTATTTTCAAAAATAAAAAAAGAAATAACAGGTTCGGAGACCATATATTCACCTTATTTTTATAAAATACAAAGAGAAATTGTTGCACGCCGCGCTGACGATAGACAGGTCCGCGGGATTCGATTTCAGCTTGTAATCGCTGATAATAACGAATTTCTTCCTCAGCGGCGGCAATTTCTCCTCGGCTCATTTCAGGTATTCAATAAGAAAACAACTAGCTAAAGGACTTCTACAAGCTTTTTTATATTGACATAAATGTTCTAGAAAGTTTTGTTGTTTACAGGCAGTGAGTGACAGCTCCTGTTTTCGTTACTTTACAATTGCCATTCGTTGTGGAGCTCATTGTTGGCTAAAATTGAACTTGTTAATAAGAGACAATTCGTTTTTCGGAAAATATTAACAAGTCAAAGGCCTTTTTAGAAAATTATGACAAATATTTTGTTGGACAAAAGATATAGAAGCTATGGTTATGAATTTGTAGCAAATATGGGTTGAAAGAAGCCTGGATTTCTTCACGAAATTTTCACAGAAGTGTTAAAAATTGATAGAGAACTTCTTGTTAAAATTATAATTAGTTAAAATTATTTAAATTTTTCTAATTGCTATCTGAATTCCGAAATATTTAAACATTTTATTTCTTACGGCTCGTGATGAATTGATGTAAATTTTCTAGAAAGCCGTCACTTTCGTAATTCTCAAAATCCAAATCCAAATCGTCAAGAAGAGACATTTGTACTGGTTGACTTGAATTTGACGGGGTGGGTACATTTTCGATGGACACTTGTTTTTGATTGTTCGTCGGATTTGTACTCGTTCGGTTGGTTAACCCAATTCGACGGTCATTATTGGACGAGGATGGTCCTGCAGTTGCGACTTCCTCCAAAATGTGATATTCATCTCGGGTCGATGGTGGCGTTTGCGTCAATAAAACAGGAGGTGTGTTTTCTTTATTCTCATCCAGGCGGGCACGTTTGGGCTTACTTGGTCCTGAATAATTTCATGGATAAGTCTTAGAAATATTTTTTTGAAAATAATTTTTTTCGAAAAAAGAACTCAAGACCGCCCTCCTTTTGAAAAAAATCGTTTTTCGGAAACGAGTAGTCAACAGGATAAGACAGACTTGACACAATAATTTTTTTCAATAAGGTTGATTATGAGGCTCCTATCTAGAGCACCTTTTTTGGAAAAGAACAAATAGAGGGGTAAGAAAAATTTTACAAGTTTATACAGTCCTTCATCACTTATTGAACGCTCACTCAATTTTTTCAAAAAAATTGGGTCATTTAAATTATAAACGATCTTTTGTGATGACGTTTATTTATTGGACACTATTTTGAGAACCAAAAACACTTAATAAATGGTTAAGGACTGTATCGGATTCCTTTTAAATACCTGGGTTCTGATTTAAATATGAATTGGTTTCCTCTAATTGCGAAGTTAATTCAGCAATTCTACGATCCTGACTGGCAACCATTAACTCGGGTCCGGGTATTTTGGCTCCGAACGGGCTTTCATAACTTGGAAATTGTCCATTTTGATGAACTTCAAAAAATTGAAAACGTTGGGGGTTAACTTCATGTGGATTATCGGTGAGATAAACGGCCTCGTGAAGGTCTTTTGAGTTATAGAGTGGCTGTACACATAGAATAATTTTATAGGCTCACAAAAATATATTATTTTGAAGAAAAATCTATAACTACCCTGATTTCGGCCACACTTTTTGTACTTCAGAGGGCGTTACGCGACTTGCTATAAAAAAGTTATAAAAAATTTTTAATCTGAAGCACAATTAAAACTTAGAGAAACAGGTGGCTTTTTAGTACCTTGATAAGGATAAGTGGCCCACTCTCCGCCTTGATTCAAAAATGAGAAACGATTGACAAACTTTTGCCCCTCAATAATGGCCTCACGGTATATGGTCTCCATACGACGGCCCAATAGATGCCCTATGCCGAGAAAAATGTCATCACCAACGGCACGAACGAACTCGTCGCCACAAATGCTATAAAGCAGACATCTGGCATCGTTCAACACTTTAGAAAATAAATTTTTTAGTTAAAGTCGCTTCGTAACTGGTTTAATGAAATCGGAATGTGTGGTTTCTTTTTCAAAAAAATAATTTGTATAAAATTAACGAAAAATAATAATAGAAAATATGATAAGTTTAGGATATCAAGTCAATATGTCCTTCGAAACATTTGATAGCATTAGGAAAAACTTTTTTCAACCCTTAAAAAATTTTTTCAATTTTTATTGGACTCATTTTTTGTTTCACCAAAAAACTATTTCATGCTCTTACTTGGAGAAGAATTTCGAACATCGGTAGCATTTTGACTGGTGTAACGATGGGCCATTTTGGCCTCAAAATCAGCGAGGGTGCCACCAACAAAATGTCGGGTGGTTTTTTCGGCACCTTTTTCGTCTTTTTCAATTAAAACGAACTGAGGATATTGTGGATGACTGCAATAATTGTCTACCCATTTTTGACCTCGTGTAACGAGATTTTTCCAGTGGCGATTATTGAAGCGGAAATTCTCTTGGTCCTCAATAACGTAGAAAATTTGTGACAAAATGACTGTCTTGGCGAGATACTAAAAAATTTATCTTTAACTCCTTGGGGTCATAGGGCCCAGATTTGGACTTGACGCCATAAAATGCATTGAAATTGACAAGTAAAAACTGGGCCCAGCCAGAAAATACAGAAATACGGGTCTAGTCAAATTATATGGAAAGATATAGATTTTGAATTTGGTAATTATGACATCAAGTTCAGGCGTGGACTTATTGATTTTTTGTAGATTTCTTGACACTTAGGATCTTTGAGAGTTAAAAGTAGCCCATATTATTGAAAAAAGTTTAACATCTTTCTTTATATAGGTCTTACCAGGCAGTGGCCCAACTTGCTGTGCACGTCGGTATTAGGAATGGCGTGTTGAATGGCATTTTGCATCAGTACATCATAAATAGCGGTTCGATCTTGGAATTCTTCATAAGTTTCCAAAAACTTTGGGCTATAGGTAGGAGTTTGCTCGCTTGTCTTGTGCAAAACATAGAGTCCATAACTTACAGGATCTTTTCGTCGACTCAAATATTTACTCCAAATGCGATCGGCCTTTTTTGGTTTAATGATACGTTGGCCTTTAAAAAGAACTATTTTCATTTAAATTGTTTGAAATCAGGGGAAATTAAAATGACTGAAAATCAAAAGTCCTTTAATTTAAATTCTGTACTAGGTTACTTTTTTCAAAGACCTTGAGGACATATGTTTTAAACCTTTCCTGTATTAAGCCAGAGACATCCAAGTGATGCCAACCATAACGGCTTGCACCAGCTTTCCACTATAATAAATTTTTGGTTATATATTTTAAATTAAAAAATATTTTTCACACGAAAGTATATGCCTAGTTGGAAATTATCGGTAATTATTATTACCGGTGCGGTTAGTCGAGCTACCAACGGTTGTTCACGTGATTCACAGAAACGTCGATTAACATCGTACAATTGATTGACCTCCTTTTTTGAATATTGTCGTCGATTTTCTCGGCTAACACGGCCGACGTCACTTTCCGGAGAAGTCGACAGGGATGGTTTACTTTTTGGAGAATAATTGAAAGTATGATATACTTTTCCATAATCATCGTGATACAAATGTCGCTCGCCACGGCCCTGTCGGTCCTTACGAAGACCGCTAGTCATTTCCTTAAATAAAATTAAAACATGCTTTTAAGTCATTGGTTTTTGTTTTCACTTAAGCTATGTGTTTAAATGTTTCAGGTCAAAAATCCTTTTTTGGTTATTGACGAGGTTCGGGGTCACTATGAAAATGATTATGCCAATATCGTTGTAAGTCATAAGGCATCATGCTACTTTTTGGTCCGAAAAGTTATTTCAACTTTTAATTAAAATTGAACTTTTATCGTATGAATGTCTATTATTTAAAGGACTTTTTAGACCAAATCCTATTGAACCAACTTATATTTTGAGGGTAGGTGTTACACTGATCATATTCATTGGACGAACAGACTCGACCAGTACATTTCTTGACCTTCACCATTAACTCGACCTCACAAAAATACTCGAGTCCAACACCTTTGTTTGTTTTTAAACGCTTTTTTCACTTTTGTCTAATTTTAGGTCTCGAAGTGAAAAATTTTTCAAATTGAGAGTAATATTTATCACCGTTATTAGTAATATAATTGAAATAGGTACATTTAAAAGCAACCCTTCGAAAAATGCAATTCTTTTAGCGCGAGACATCATTTCTGGAATTTGCTCGTCCACTTCCAATAAAGGGGCGAATCCACCGAAAAAACGTTGTTCATAGATTTGACAGAATTGGGCAAGAAAATCAGAATGCGTATAAGAAAGTTGCTGGACATGGCCTTCTTCGAACGGGATTTCGTATTGACAGGTATGACCCTTAAAATTAGCTTATTCCCTGAAGAGTAAGTCAAATTTTTTCACAACTTTGTTAATTTTTAAGTATAGTGAAACTGATAAATAATTTTTTCTGGACCGGAATTATGAGACATAATCTTAACAAAGTATAGACTATCGCTCAATCTTGTGATAAATTTAAGATAAATTACAGCTTGTTTTATCACTAATTGGGGTTAAATTTGAATTAGAAACTCTTATCGAAAAGTTTTTTTCAAAATTCACTCAAAGTCGAATTTGATTTTGATTTTTTCCGTTAATTGAAGACCGATTAATTAAAAGGGACTCACCAAACTACTTAAGTACTGGTTTTGCTCATGACGGTCATCTAGAGTACCAAAACCCAAAACGCGATGAGTGGGACGAAGTATGATCTGAAAGTTACTAATAGGATAATTTTTCGGACCAAAATACACACACCATTTCACTATTCAAGACCGGGACGGTTATAAAAGGACGTATTAGCTCGAGACAATCATGATAACTTCGCATACGGCTCCAACGAGGCCGGAAACAGCGAACTTTTTGATCTGCCCCCCGGCGACTTCTATATTTATTTAATTTAACTTATATAAAATTATTGTACGCTTTCTTACCCGCACATTCGAACTTGATTTACACTGTCGGACCCACTACTGTAGAGACTTTCCAATCCTACACTTTCCAAAAAACTATGACATGTTTCGAATTCGTGTTTACGGTGATATTCCAGACAGATGGGAATTCCCCCAAAACGCATGTTAGTCAGATCTCGGTCGGCCAATAAGAAAGTATGATACATTTGAAAACGACTGGATCCCAGTCCATATTCGATTAAAAAATCTAGAATTCGCCGAGGACTGTGAAAGTGATAACAGCAATTGTAGGTGGTCAGGTACAAAAGAGCGATACGGGTGCATAAATCATTATCGTGCCCGGCACACAATAATAAACTGATAAGATTCTTAAGTTCAAATCAAATTTTAAGAAACGATTGTCCTTTTATAGAAAAAAATCTTAAGAGCCTTAACAAGCTTCCAACTTGGAAAACCACATCAAATAATACTCAAATTTGAGTATTCGAAATTCGTTAAGTTCTACATAACTGTCGGCCAATATTGTGGTACATAACTCTAGACTCCAACCGTCCAATATTTCAATGGCCAATTTATCACGACGCACCAATGGGTTGACGGAAAAAATATCGTTTAAACTACGAGATCCGTAGCCTACATCAGTAAAACTATGAGTTTCAATGATTAAAAATTCTTTAAAAAGAAAGTTTAGGCACGCACCTACGTATGACGAAATTATTCATTCTTTAAAATAAAATTTATTATTCGGTGTATAAATGTCTATTTTTTCATAGGTAACAGGAAAACGTGTACAATGCCTTGAAAATCCACACGACTCAAACCTCGCTTGTCTTTTACAGCTCGATAAAACAAACTGAGTGGTTTCTAGATTACATTTTTCTTGCGAAATTTAAATTAATTTAAGATTTGAATTTAGAAACCCTTTTAGGGCCCTTTAGACGAATATACTTTATACACCGGGGCTTTAGTAAGTTATAGGCTATGGGCAACTCCTGGTGTTGCAATAATACCACAATCATTTGAGGGCGTGGTCGGTGCATAAGGTAATAATGTAGGAATCGCACTTCCATGCTTCGAGGTGCAAACATGTAACAAACTTCGTACATCATGTCCGAAAAGGGGAGATCTATAAATGCCATATTTTTCAAAAAAATGATTTTTAATTTTTTAAATATGATATTTACCTAGGAAATTCACATGGAACTCTCCGCCGTCTGCATATCGAGAACAATAGGGAATGCGTCTCTGGTCATTGGTTATGATTTGAACACCACGATGGCCACATACATCACAAGTTATGGTAAGTCCCAATTGGTTTTCAATTTGCCTTAAATACCATATTATATATTTAAACGGGAAAGTTATTTTACGGCAAACTTAAAATAAAAAAATTTTTCTGGTTAAAAAGAATTATAATTTATTACATACTGGATTAAATTGGGGGTTGAACTCAACTCTTCGCGATTTATTTGCCGACTTGGGGCATCAGCCAAGTTGTCCTTTGTATTTACGTACACAATATCTGTTTGGGTGATTAAAAAAACTTTTTATCATAACAAGTGGTTCAATATTCTAGTAAATATTAAGTTTTATCAACCGTCCTATACGACAATTATTTTTACGTTGCCAATCGAGCAATCGTTTGACGACACCAGTCACAATAGGATCACGGCTGCCCTGGTGATTTTCAAAAGCGGATACCACAGTCATGTTATCTACATGGATTCTAGAAAAAATTTGGATTTATTCACTCCAGAGTTTTTCCAAAAATATTTTTTACCGGATTACGCGAGGATTTTTTGCCAGGTCGAGATTCAAGATACATAATTCTACGGCACTGGCTTCGTAACTACATATACTCCCTAATCATTATATTAAGTAAGTTTTACCTTTAAAGAAATATATACGTGCCTTGCTGTATTTCTTCGGTACCTAATTGTCTACTAAATTGTTGCCCATTCTTACAATTCACGACCCCAAGCCGATAACCACTAGCGTCTATATTCGAAAATTTAAGAAACAGGTTTAAAATTTAGGTTTTTAAACCGGCTTACCGGTCATATATTCAGCCTTTGGGGATAACCGGCTTAAGGTGTCATCGATAAAAATATCGTTTTCATGTATTTGACCAAATGACCTTTCGGCATGAATAAACAGGGGATCGTTTTTCCATATACGAAGCTCCTGTGCCAGACTGGGTGTCATATATATTGTGGGGTCCAATAGACTCTCATGGATAGTTAAAAGCCGAGTCATTTCACGAATGTAGAGTTGAGACAAGGGACAAATCAGTCCAATGCTATTTAGAGATTGTTTTAAGAATGTCTTTGCAAAAAAATAACATGATTAAAATTTTTCATATTAAAATAATTCTCTAGTCCTTACGGCCATACCCCGTATTTTTTCAAGCTTATGGAAAGGAATCTCGGCTTCCGCTAAAACTTCGTCAATAAGCGTTAACATTTTTATCTTCCGTTTTTCGGGTAGTCGCACAATTAACGCGGGACAATCAAATTCAAATCCCAGAAATGTGAATACAGGGATTGGGGTTTGTAAATTAGCTTTATGGGCACTTAAAAAATGTCCAGTGCTGGTACAAAGGGCTGCTACGAGCCATCCCAAATAATCCTCCCCAGGCTCACAAATAAGACATCGGTCATCTTAAAGTTTAAATTAATAAGGTCGAGCTTTTTTAAAAAAAGAAATAAAAACTTTACCGATATATAGTGCATTTGGCACCATATATTGGCGCATAAGACTGGTGAGTACGTTGTTGACGGATTGATAAACGGATGGGGCGCTATGGAGTCCGAACGGCATCCCCTAATACTAGTTGTTAATAGATGAAAGCCAAATTTAAATTAACCTCCAGGGGGAAATGTGTGTAAATAGACATGTGAGAGGCTCTTTTACTCAACTTAAGGTATATTTGACCAGAAATTGGTTTACTGGGATATTGTTTTGCGTAAGACAGTGACTTAAGGATTTAGCCTAAAATTGGAATAATTAGACTAACGAAGTTTACCAAGTCCTACAATTTGTTTTGCCAGTTTTTTGAACCATTCAATCTTTTTCAAAAAGTATAGGTGTATTTACATACATTTGACTCTTTGGTCTTCTTAAAGCTCCTTGAGGGTTAAGAATGCATCAAAACATATTTGGTAAACAATATAATCAGCAATGGTGTTCATGGGTTAAAAATGAATACACCGCCTAACACGTTATGTTCACACCATTAAACGTCCAAAACTGGTAACATAATGTAATTTTGTTAACATAATGGGTAGGGCGTTTGGTCAAACAATTGGAAATCGAAGTTAATCAAATCCCAAGAAGTGTTGACATAATGTAAATTTGTTAACATAACATAGGTTAACATAACGTATTGGGTGGTGTATATTTTTCATAAACTTTTGTTTAATTATGTTCACTTAAATATTTTTAGAATTCACCTGGAAATGATAATTTTCATCCCCACAATGAATACCAACCAGTCGTTGGCTATTTGGATGAAGATAAATGTGCAAAAAACCGCTCGAGTCATCACTGATTATGGCCCGACTCTTTTGATGCAAAAACGGCAGAATACTTTCGACTTGATCCATGTGACAAGGTAAGTCTTTAGTAGTCGCACTTAGGGCACGGGCATTAAGACACACACGCGGTTTCCTATATTTGAGGTTTTTATAATTTTAAATAATGATTCCTATGATCTTACAAGGGCTCGATGGTCGTTTTAAAGCGAAGGGTATCAGGACCGAGAAATCGTTTATGTTCAGGTTGATTGGTATGAGATATTAATGTATCGCTTTTGATCCAATTTTGGATTTGTTTGACAAAAGGAGCGATGTAATCAGCCATATATCCTGAATTTGAAAAATTTTCCACATCAGGACGATGTCCAATCACCTCTTCGCTTAATTTAATCGTTACAATTTTCGAGCTTTTACGGAGAAAATCTTACTTTTCATTTACAACGGCTCGACTTTTTACAATTTGACCGTCAATCTTTTTTCCAAAAAAATTGCTACGAGAATCAATGAGTAAGTCATAACCACCATGAATAATTCCATAAACACGGGCTTTATATTTTTCGACCCGCTCGCTAGGGGTTAAATCAGTGGTATTATCAAAAATGAGATCGATGCCGCTTTCAACTATTTCGGTATAACTGGTGAGAGCATCTTAAGAAGGATTATTTGAAAAAAATAGTGATTCCGACAAAAACTTACTAATATAAATTAGCCATATGTCACAAAAACGGCTAAAATTTCCTGCCTGGAAATCATCGCGATGCCGTAGAGGGATCGGCAGCGTAGGGGTGGTTATAATTTCGGTACCGTTGTTTTGGCGTTTGGTTTGATGTTTTTCTAATAGATTAAAACACTCATCCAATAACTGATAGGCCAATTTCTTTTGCTCGACTAAGTTATACTAAAATTCTTAGGTTCAAATCCTCTTTTTGGAACAAAAATAATACCTTTAAAAATAACTCTCGTTGACCGTGTCGGATATATCGTATACCCCTATGTATGGGCTCTCCCTTGAGATTTGTTATTCGAACACTACGCCCTAGGCTTGGGATTTGATAATTTATCAACGTTTTGCCGCTCTTTAAGTCAAAATAAGTAGGATACTTGATGGGTATAGGACTTTTGAAGTTACGCAGAAATTTTCTCCCATTTTCTCTCATAATGAAATGGGGTCTATCGACTTTAGCGGCCCCAAAACGCCTCTTTAAAGGGCGCAAAATTTGATTGATTTGCTCTTGATCTTTTGAGTTTTGGGCCCGTACATACACCATTTATAGTCTAAAAAAAGGATAAAATGACTTAACTTGGATATGAAGCTCTTGTTTCTGAAAAATTATAGGCAGGGTTATCAGTTCAAAATCAAATTTCTTTAAAATTAAGATAAAATAAATGACGGAAAGACGCCGGGATTCTCGGTGCCAAAATCGAAAATTTGCAAGTGAAAACCACGCACTTCATGTATATATCGCACGAAACGGGAATGTTGGACAACTTCGGAATTGACACTGCAATAAATTAGTCAAAAATTATACATGTATTTCGGGAAAACTTTTTTCGACAATGTCTAAATATTATCTACATATTTTGTAATTCCAAATCTGAATCTTACAAAAAAATAACTATTCCGGAAAGATGTAGATTTTCACGAAGTGGTAAGATTCCTTAGAAAAAACTCTCACTGGTCTTGTGTTTGAGAATATTAATTTACCTTAAAATTAACCCCATGAGGGCTCCGAGATCATGTCGGTTTAAGCTTATCATATAATCGAATTGTAATAAACATCGTCGTAAATATAATTCGGGCATGTGTGCGTTATCAAAGGGCAATCGCTATTTTAGAAAAAATTTTTTCACACGTTAATTTAATCTAAATATTCAGACATACCGGCATCAACTGTTGTGAACAAAAAACATAGTGGCGCCTCAAAGTCTCCCAACAATCTTGACTGAGCTCGTCTAGACCGTTTTGCAAAGTTCTCAAACGAAGTCCTACGGATAGGTATGTGATCTTTTTGAACTTCAAAACAAAAAAATTGCTTTACAAAAAAACAGTTTCTAACGTACCTCGAGCATGATAACTAAAAGTGGAGGAGTCCAAAAATCTTTGCCAGGCGTCATAAAATAGAGTATGTTGCATATCTTAAACGAAACTAATTTAATTCTCTCAAATCCGGTTTTTTATCATATTTATTTACCATAATCAAAACCGCCAACTTGGTAGGAATATCCTCCGCCTGTCATTTGTTTTTTTGAGGGATATATTATAATTGCTAGTTTTTTATAATGGCTAAAGTCTGAGCGGGGTTTTGAGTGGCCGACGCGATTGTCACTTGACAAAAACAATCGCAAATTACTATTCCAATGAGGGAAATTTTGCTGACTGTTCTTTTTTAAATACATCAGACTCGCCTACAGGAGGGCGCCAAAATTTAACCCTTATAACTAGAATTTGCCAACCCGCA
Source organism: Oikopleura albicans (assembly GCA_004367875.1). Classification (NCBI taxonomy): domain Eukaryota; kingdom Metazoa; phylum Chordata; class Appendicularia; order Copelata; family Oikopleuridae; genus Oikopleura; species Oikopleura albicans. Next base: position 17,984 of record SCLG01000986.1, read on the forward strand.
GGCGTGTAAGGTTTTTGTCGCGCTAGATTTTGGTGACATGAGTTCTTTTGACCCCGATTTTTTTCAAGAGGATTCCCAACGGGTTAATAAAACGGTTAAAAATTTGGATTTAGGGTTAACGAATGAGTTTGTAGAACAATCATCGTCCGGGGCTATTTTACTAAATTCCACTCTTGCAGAGAAAGAGGGCTCGGTGGCACAACGGGTTAAGCTTAGACTTGGGGAAAAACGGTCAAAGGTTAAAACTCAACAAACACAAGTTGATATAACTAGAAAATTTCATGATCAATATAAGGTTAAACTCGGGGAACTGAACTCATCGTTACAGGAAATCACGGCTAAGATAGTACAGATAAATGTATTTGAGGCCAAAGATACACTTTCAACTACTGAACAGGCTGTTGTAGCGGACAAAGACATAACGCTCCAAAAACAAAATGTTATTAAAAAAGAGATTAAAGAAGCCAAAAAAATGATGGATGATGCTATTAAACAAGCTTCTAGTGAACAACAGGAGTTAGACACTCTTAAGGCCGACCTCACACAATGTTTGGACTTTGCCAAGACATTAGGGTTAGAAAATGACAAGGGTTTTGAGTCAATGTCAGATTCGGATACAACTTCTAAAGATATTTCGTCTCGGGGTCAGTTAGATTTTTCGGCTATTACAAACACAAATCAGAATTTGTCGGCCACTTTGGTATCAGATGGGATGCGCATGCCAGATTTTGAATCTCGGGCCTTTGTTCAAAGATCCCTTAAAAAAATGCTCCAAGAATTGGAGCGCCGTTTGCTTTGGCCACTTACCATTGAAATGGATAAGGAGTTGTGTGCTCTAGCAGAAATTCAATCGGCCTTGGCTTCTGAACACCCGGAGTTAGATCAATATACCGCTGAAGTAGGCAAAGTGCGCAATCATTTAGTTGCTAATCGTCTAATGTTGGATCGCTTAACAACGGTTCAGTTAGAGATGAACCTTTTACCATTAACTACTCGGAAAGCGGTGCAAATAACTTTAACTTCGATGACCAGAAATGCGGCCTTTAAAAAGGAAATGCATAAACCTGCGCATTTTGATACCCGTAAACGTCTACACATGACCCTACCCGGTGAAGTTAAAATCGACCCTTCTGGCTTTTTCAATAATGTCAACAAAAAAGTCTCTCTAGCGGCGGCAGCGGTTAAAAAGGCACAGTCAACACGTTTCCCTTATTTTTATCTTTAATTTATATTGGAACATAAATAGGGAAACAGTTTCAGAATAACGGAAACACTACGGGTGGCCAAAATAGTGGTGATAAAAAACGCAACAAAAAAGCAAATAAGAAAAGTCGAAATAACCCTGGTAAAGGAAAAAAGCTGGATCAAGTCCGCCAGAAGGCTATTCGTATGAAGCTATGCTTTTCATGCCTGAAACCAGGCCATGTATCGAAAAATTGTACTACGAAATCAACCGACTCTGTAAATTAGTTTTTTCTGTCTCAACAATGCGGAAAATGATTTTTGAACGATTAACTTCAAATATTAATTCTTTTATTTTTAGGATGACCTGTCTGTTCTGTTTTCAAACACATCCGGAAGATATAATGTGCCAACCCCGTTATTGGGCACTTTTGTCACGCATCGATAATATTACAACGAACACAGTCAAAAAGAAGAAAATGAAGCAATTAACTATTGACTTTTGCTTCACACAACAAAAGATTAAAATTGAACGAGCGCGGATTTTGAACCCGGATTCTCCGATAATGATTTCTGATTCCGATGAGGAAGATACACCTTTACCTTCCCTTACCCCTGTTTCAGAAGCACCTAGACGGTCGGGGCGAAAACGTAGATTAACCACTAAATGCCGAGAGTCTGGCGAACCTTTACCTTCATTAGAAATAATTACTCAACCAGGTCCTTCGAAAGATTCGGAATTACCGGGCAATTTAAAATTGTCAGAAGAAGAACAGGACATTTTTCGGGAATGGAAGTGTATTGAAAACACAATTAAAAACCCCTCTTTTCTTACATATGAAAATAAACTTCAATCCCTTTTTGATTTTATTCAGGAAAAACTAAATGGCCTTGACATTCTTGATATTCCAAAGGAAAAATTATTGATCTGGCTACTCCAATGGTCTAACCCCCGGGGGAAATGTGTTTATGCAGATGACTCAATAGGGATTTCGCCCAAATCGGCTAGTGTCTATTTTAAAATTTTTGTTAAAATCTTGCTCAATCGTTATAATTTTGATTTATTGGAGGCTTATCCGGAAGTTCGACATTTTCCCACAAAATGGCAACAGTCGATCACGAGAGATAAACTTTACAAACGTAAACAGGCAGGTTACTTTACACGAGAAGATGTGAAAGACTATTTGGTTATGTTTGATCAAATCATTTTTGCCACGGATGGCGCTCTTGCGTACTATGCACGTTTAGGCACAGATAGGGATTTGTTATTAGAAGTTGAAATAACTGTATACTTTATGACAATATCTTTTACAATTGATAATTTATTTTTAAAGAAATCGCTAATTTACAATAAATCCTTTTTTACTGATTCTTCCAATCGCGATACTCTTCGCAGGATGTCGTCTTGGAGAACTCTTGTCGGCACAGATATCCCAAGTATGCACAGAAAAAATGTCTGATACATCAAATTCAACACCTTTTTTTCAGGTTCAATTTGTTACAGTACGGGGAGAGATTGCAGTCGCCATTCACTCAGTTGGAACGAAGTCCGATATGGCCAACCAACGATCGTCACCGATTGTCTTTGGACAACTAAAAGAAAAATTTATATGTCCTGTGACACGTTTTTTCAGTTATCTTAAATGGCGCAAAATTGAAATTGTTGACCAAAAGTTAAAATCTGATGTACGCTTTCTTTTTCCGGCGTCAATTAAAAGCGACACGTTTATGAAAACGTGGAATTTCACAAAAAATATTCAAAAAATTGAAAAACGCTCTAAGCCTTTTCAAGTACCACGTTTTAAGGCACATGCGGGGCGTTTTACGATTACCACGCTTGCACTTTTTGGGAAAGATAAAAACGATCAGAAACTGATTGAACCCGCTCTGTTAGAACATCAGATGCATTGGGTACGCAACACACAAACGTTGTCGAATTATTTAGGCCATAACGTCACTTTTGTTAAAGGGGGTTTCTTTGATAAGATTTCACAAATAAGGAACCAAAAATCAGATGTCGCTATAGATGAGAATTCTATTAAAAACTTTAACTTAGGTTTAGCTTCCTCTGACTTGATTATTAAAACTTTCGACCAAACACTGTAAATAAAAATACACCTTAGAAATATGGACTTACTGTTCTATAGAAAGTTGGAGTATTGGGTATTATTGAGGGAGTAAGCCCAATTTTGGGTGCAAATATTTCCATTTACGACCTGAGAAGCTAGGCGTTTTACGGTCAGAAAACGACAAGAACGGTAATATGCGTCAGAGACGCCTATTTCCGTTCGAGTCTCTTCATTGACAGACAACGATAGCTAGAGGGAGTGAAGAGTTTTATTATATTATCTCAAAAAACTGACAAAAAGAGGAAGTTTTACTCATTATTTACTGAATTTACCCACCCAGCCTTCCTTGAAGACCTTCCCGCCCGTATGCTTCGCATTTGCACTAATTGGGCTTATTCTTTCGAGACTAAGCCCAATTTTGGGTGCAAATATTTCCATTTACGACCTGAGAAGCTAGGCGTTTTACGGTCAAGCCACGCCAAGCCAAAATTTTTTTGAGCTAGAGCGAGCCGAGCCAAGTCAAACTAATTTTAAAGCTGAGCCAACCCAAGCCAAAAAAGAGCCAATTATGCCGAGCCCCGGATTGATAAAATATTTTTTTATATTTTGTGCTAATACGGTGTAGTCCAACAATTAGTCAAAGAGAACAAATTTTCACACGCACTT
>SCLG01000987.1:0-21885 GCA_004367875.1 Oikopleura albicans
TAAAAGCACTCCCATCAGAGAGTCCCCCTACGGTATAGTTTAGACTGGTCAAACGGAGAATGACTGACACCAATATTACTGAAGAAATATTGAGCCCGGCTTTTGCCCAAGCGGAACGAGTATTAACGCGGCAAATACAGCAACGAATTGATAACGTCACACATGAGCGTGAGACAACATTCAACGACCTGTTCGCACACTTGGATGGACGAATTATCCAATTGGAAGGTAAAAACAAAAGGGGCAAAGTTAACAAAACAAAAATAAGCCTAATAATAAAGAACAACACAAAAATAAAGCACATTAGAACAATAAATGAAACTGGTCAACCCTAAAAAGCACCCGATAAACATTAAAAGTTTAGATATTATACACCAAAAAGATATCCGTTTGGACGACCTACAACGCCAAATCAATTAGTTGACAAAAAAGATCGACGGAAAACAGCAACCCACGTAAGTTGTTGGGAGCCGAATTTAGATATATATTTAATCATAAAGATAAAAACCAAGGTGGTAAACAGAAAATTAAACCGAACGGATAAAAATATGAAATATTGAAAATAGTCAAATGACCCTTTCGTATAATATAATATTAATAGAGAGGACGAAACAATAACAGTCAAAGAGGAGCATGTCGATACATCACAAAAATGTCGACCATATACATCGGTTGAACAAATGCGCCGAACATTTGACGATTACGACTGTTAGAGTAAAAGCTTTTTCGAATATCTGTACATAAAATAGGAGCGGGCCGTTGAGAACTTTAGGTATGTAAGTTGATTTATTTAGAATGACAAAACCTATCCCCCCCCCCAATGCCACCCGAGCATAGGGAGGACTTCAGTCAAGAGGATATTGAAAAATACCTATCGGAAATATTACACGTAAAACCAGGATCTCCATACGATGACATACGAGCGTGTGATAAAGACGGAAACATTATGACATTTTGGATAGATTTGTATGATCTTGATCCGTACGGCCAACCCAAACGAAAACCAGGCCCATTAAAATATGAACAATGGTGCGAATATTCAAGCTTTTTATTAAAATATATGCATGACATCTTTCATAAAAATTTTGAACCCAGTTGGGAATATATTCGTTTTCGATTTAAGGATGATTTTAGAGCGGGAACTTTTTCTAAATTTCTTGACATCTGGATTATATTTATAAATCAAATGTCAGACGAAAAAGCCAAATGGCAAGCATATCATAATGTTCACAACGGCCTGTCCTTATTTTCTAATATTCAGCGGGTAAGTAAAAAACAACCAGTAGATTTCCGTACGGACTTTAAATTAGCTACTGCGACACTCACACATAAAGGCAACTATAGAGTGAAAAAACTGATGCGCACAAAAGCGGACCCAAAAATGGTCGGTATCACATTGTCACCGAAAGTGTACTACCCAGTTCGAGTACCAGCAAACTCAGAACAGGCAAAGTTTTTTGGGAAACATACGTTTTTACCGGTTATCCAAAAGAACAATAGATCAAGTATCAATAATAGGGACTTTGTAAATAAACAAATCGCCAAATGGATAATATCAGGCTCGATTAAATTTAGAATGAATCAATCAAAATATAGACCACTAATTTCGACAGCCATCACAGTGGCCGAACGCGTTGAGTACCTAACAGGTGAAACTATAAGGAGAATGTGCAACGACGGGGGGCTATGGAAAATGATTCAAGCATATAAAATCAAGTGCGAACTTGATGATATCCATTTGGCGTTGCAGTATTTACAAAAAGGCGATTTATTGGTGAAGTCAGATGATAAATCTGGCTTTCACCATTTATTACTTGAGCAAGAATCAGAAAATATGGCGAACCAATTTTGGGCCGGTTACTTTTTTACATTCGCGGCCGCGGCTTTTGGGTTTTCGACCGTACCCTCGCAATATCAGTTGCAAAACTCAGTAATAGTCAATTATCTCCGTACGGTATATAAATTAGCGATTTTCATTTATTTAGACGATCGACTCGTAATTATAAGAGACCCCAAATGCGCAACAACCCTGGAAAAAATTTTAAAAGGTGAAATTGTCCCAATTGAAGTCATATTAGCAATTGCGGCACAAATAGCGGCCGGCGGGTTCATATCCCGAAAAAAGAGCACATTTATCCCAACGCACGTAATCGAATTTTTAGGCTTTGTACTTGATACAATTAATGAAACAATAGCCGTTCCACAAAGAAAATGGAAACATTTTCAAGAACAGTTATCGGAGTTTTTGGATTGTAGAATGATAACACGAAAAGACCTCGAGCGTCTTCGAGGAAAATGTTGCTCTTTCCTTACGGTATTACCCAATATGCAATTGTATATTCGGGAAATGACCGACAGGATTACTAAAACTACTGAAGATAGTGAAAAAATTTTTATTACAGGCGATTTGCTTTTTGAGTTTCAATTATGGTCCGATCGGTACTTAAATATTTTTAAGACAACGAAAAAATGGGACACGGCAAAAACAGTTATTACGAACCCCATAATAATATATACGGATGCCTCAAGCTACGCATTAGGAATAGTTATTGAAGAATGGGGCGTATACGATTCAGCCCAATTTGATAAAAAACAGGCAGAATGGCCCATACATTTAAAGGAAGGCCAGGCGATTTTATATACCTTACAGAAATATGAATCTCGTATTAATAATAGAAACTTGCTCTTTATGTGTGACAATAAGGCAGTCGAAACCACATTTCTAACCGGCTCACGCAATATGAAATTAAATAAAATAATTCGCGAAATAAATCTGATCGCCCTTAAAAATGCCGCAACAATTTCCATTGAATGGTGCAGCACATTAACGCAAAAAGCGGATGACCCTAGTAGGGACCTAAGTTGGAACGACGAAATTTTGAACCCAGCAATAGTACGACGGGTCAAGCGGCTGTGTAAATTTAATTGGCATTTAGATTTATTAGCGAACTTCCAAAATAAGGTTACAAAAAAGTTTGTATCACAAACACCGGATGATAGGGCAGTCGCTTGTGACGCATTATTATTTAATGATTGGGGAGACCTAAACATTTATGCGTTTCCGCCAAAACCATTACTAAATCTGATTGCCGAAAGGTTGATCAAGTTAGCTCCAAAAAATAAATGGATTCTCATTTTTCACAACTGGCGAATATTACCAGTGTGGACTAATATTCTGAAAACTACGAGCATAATTAACCTATCGGAAACCCTTAAAGAACCAATTACACTTATACCGCATAACACTTCAACACAATTTGGTTATTACACTGTAAACACAAAAGTTGATACGAAAGTGTATGCACTGATTAACAATCCATAAAAAATCCGTACGGAACATACAATAGCACAACTAAATAAAATTCTAAAGTTTAGAAATGGAAGCGATTCGAGAATGTATTAGCGCGCCAATTACTGCGGCGCACCCACTGTTAATGGGCTCGAAAGATTACTTTTTCCAAATTTTGAATCAGCTCAGACGACAAGAGCTAGATACAAGAGTCGAACGACTGATCTTAAATAAAATAAACAAGTTGAACAATACAACCACACGGCGCGGACAAGTTGTAGCTTGGGTCGTAGATTTATTACAAAATGACCCACGCGACCGACTGTTGGACAGAATTGCGCGTATAAATCGACGAGTACGCTCAGCTAGAGATAAATGGCGCGCCACACTTCGCTAATTACATATTATAAATTACCGTTTGGAAAGATAATAACGTAATACTGTTAACTGTAAAATACCGTACGGACAAAATGAAAAATTCCTTTGAAAACATGATGTATAAACAGTATAAAAACATGTAATAATAATAGAATATAATATTTAGCAAGTATGAACCCGTTTGAACTCGAAAACCAAGAGGAGAACTTGCGTGAGTATCAAAGAAATGTTGCCGAGCGATACTCATCATCGGCACTCGAAATGGACCTGAGCAAAGACTTAGCTAAGCGAAGTCGATGGCGACAAATCACTGAAACCCAGGCGATGCAACGAATAGCAGCGTACCCAGAGTCCGATCGGTATATGTCAAAGAAAGAAGATTTGGCCATATACAAAGAAGACCTCGCTGAGCTCAAGAAAAAGTATAAAATGGAGCGAAGCAAGGAGTTAAAATTGAGAGCAGCGCTAGAACTGAAAGAAACAGTCGACAAAAAAATGGCGGAAAACAAACAAGACACATTCACAACTCGTGAACGTGAAATGTTTAACCGAAACCTAGTTATGAAAGATGTCCGATTGGAAGTAGAAGAACAGGCCAATTTGCGAAAGAAACTATCATTGGCAAAAGAAGCGGCCGATAAGCGCGCCGAAGAGGTAAGCAAAAAATAACTGTTAGGCGGAATCGGACAGTAACACAAACCTGAAACCGATACGAGATTTAAATGGGCCAAGGCTAAAATGAACGTTAAAGTAACCGTTTAGTGCATCTCGGACATGGAAAAGATTAAAAAGAATATGGGCTGCGCCGCTATCCGACACGATCACGTAAGAAAAGTTTGGATGGAAGCAATGGACTTCGCACCAAACTACGTCTTACAAGATGACCGACCGGACGAGTCAGTGCTCGGACGGGAGTTCGCCAATATGTTGCTACACCCAGTGAAAGTTTGTTAAAATAATAATCCAATCGGTATAAAAAACAAAACATAAACAATCGAATAGTGTAGCGGGTTAAAAAATGCGCACAGATATGTTAGACGCGAGCTCATTGGCCCGTCTCTGAATAGATTCCCACGTGACAAAAGATTAGCGCACCATGCGGCCCCTATTTTGAAAAAATCGATCATACAGCACAATTAGAGTACTATTAAAAAGAAGTCAAAAAATATAAAAATATACAAAATTTAATAGAAAAAATTCCGATCGGAAATAAAAAATGACAAACTTTAAAAATAGAAGAAATGCGAAAAGTTGATTTTGATGTAATGGTGCGATTTTTGGAGCAATATGCCAAGTGTTTCGACCAAAACCATGGCCCAGAAATGCTCGAACAAATACGATGTGTGCTAACAGACTTACGGCAAATGGCCTCGTCGGGGTTAACACGCCGAGCACTTCTGGATATATGCTCAACTCTACTCCTCCGACACCTAAAAACGCAGTATGAGGTCAACGTGTATAAAATCTGGCACGCAAATTCCAAAGGAGTAGGCATTCGAGGGGACCTGGAATTACCTGCCAGGTCATTTGCCAGAAACGAGCAACTGGTAAGAGAAAAACGAACGGTAGAAGCCCAACGAGCAACCCTTGCCATAAAACGTAAGGAGATCAGCGACACAGTCCAAAGAGCGAGATCGTTATATACACCAACTCGCGGCGGTCGAGGCGGATACCGAGGACGAAAACGACATAATAATCAATACCAATCGGAAGAACAAACCCCTCAACAAAATAATAATCAAAACGGCCGGGGGCGAGGTCGTGGGCGAGGCCGTGGGCGTGGCCGCGGAGGTCGCAGTCGAAGCCGAAAACCAAAAAATGAAAACCAAACGGAGCCGCAAAATGAAAGTACGCCAGCCAAAAAACCAACATACCAAACACCCCCGGTGAATAATCGAGGAGGAAAACGGAATTAAAAAAGCTCGGTTGAATGAAAACTGATAAACAAATTGACACCGATTATAGGTTAAAACCGAACGGAAAAATTTACCAAATGAATAACAGAAAGAAAATTATTAGAAAATAATTACAAAAAAGGAGGTGAGACTTTTTCGCCAAAAGTATACCTCAAATATATAATTAAAGTTTTTTCAACCGATTTGACAGAAAAACTCCCTGTGCACACCTATGAAAATGAAAATAACCGTTCGGAAATATTTAAAAAATAAGAAGCTAAAAATGAATGTATTTAGACGAGAAATAACAAAATGGTAACTAGTGTTGACTCCCAGCGTACAACAGCTATGTTATTGGCGTTCAGAGACTTAGTACTAGAAAACGGAGTCAATATGGCAGAGCCAATTGCGCGCCGAATGTTAAAGTTCGCGCACATTACAGCGCCGAAACACTTTCGAAAGCTAATTCGTGCAGTATTACGAGCGCCGTTCTTGTTACGAATGGCGACCTTTTTACCCTTCATAAGTGAAGTATACCCATCGGAAACGATATGCGCAATACTACGAGCAATCAATCGTACAGTGGCAGGCCGAGAATATAAGATATACCATTAGAAAACACTATATATTGCTGAACTAACCGTTAGGAAAATTTATCACGTGTAAATACATTCACTTAGCATAAAATGCGTAACAGTCCTTGTTAAATTCAAGAATGCGGAAATCTGAAATCGAAAGGTTAACTGGAAAATGCCGAAAAACAATGCTTGAATTTGCGAAGAAAAACTGTATTCAATGGCGCCGAATGTCGGATAAAATGTTGGCAACATTTTTTCAATTATGGGTCGAGACAAGGCAAGCCAAAATGCGCGCAAAACAGCAAGAAATGAAGCCAAGGGTAGTAAAGCAAATGTCAATTGCGTTTATGAGAGTGCTCGACAGGCAACAACTACTATGCATGGAAGTCCGATCGGTTATAATAAAGAAAAGAAACGAGTTAGGCGAAAAGATAGGAAAACGAATGTTGTGCACGATTAAGAAGGCGGAAGCGTTCGACATCGACGAAATCATACCAGTGATACAACAACTTATACAACATCCAAAAGATACGTATCAGGTGGCAGGCATAGTCTTAGCAATATCCGTAGTTACAGGGGCTAGAACAGGCGAAATAACACAAATTTTTTGGGATGACGTTTTCTATAAAACTGAAAATAATCAAAAGTACATATGCATCCCGATACGGGCTGGTAAAAATAACAAAATGTCCGAACGGAATGACCAAAGAACAGCACTAGTAGGGCCACAATGTCAAATAGATCTTGAAGCCCTAATAGAATGGTGGCGACAAAAATCGTCACCAAAGGGACGAGACCCACAAATGTTCCAAATAAAAGCAAAAGATAAAACAGGGGCAGTAGTACGATTGTGGAATAATATATACAAAGGCAAAAACAAAATTGGGGCACATTCGGGGAGGAACAGTGTGTTAAAACAATGTTATACGGCCGGCGTGCCCGAGACCGAAATGAAAAGCCTACTAGGATGGAAAACAGATAGTACTATGCCCGCCTACTACAGAGGCACCATGAACGAAACAACCCAAAATGGAGCAGCATTTCGTATTAATCAAGCTGGGTTCAACAAATTCCGTTCGGAAATCAGAGACGTCATATTACCACATAAAAAACCTAGAAAACCAAAGGCCCGAAAATTAACTAAAAAGCAAAAAAGTTTAGAGTACCGAGAAATGTTACTTAACATGGACATTTATGATTAAAAAATAATTAAATTACATCCATTTAGACATGGTATTAGCTACGCCAATAGTACGACTCATAGTAGACTACTTACTGCGAAACCCCAATTGGGAACAAAATGTCCTGAAACAGTTAATCAAATTGCTACGACCACGGACAGCCATTGTCGAAATCCGATCGGAACTCAAATTCATTTCACGAGTAATGTCTACACGCACACGGGTCACAACATTGTTAGCAATTTTTGACCTGTTTTGGAAGTACAAACCGGTTTTTGGGGCGAACTTGGTTATCCCTACAAAAGCATTTGTATGGGAAACAATCTCTGTAACATGGACTGAAAAAGTCGAGGACGCTAAAAGCGTATTTAGTCGACCTTGAAATAATAACAAATCTGAATAAACCGTTAGGAAAAAGATAATATGACGATTAATAGAATGAATAATTAAGAATGAGTCGAAAGTTATCCGCCCGACGAAAAGATAATATCGTAATGAGACATGTCCGCACAATGGACGAGTTTTTATGGTACCGAACGTCACAAGCAGACAATCGAAGATTGCTGATTTTGAGTCACATTAAATTGATCGAGTGGGATGAGAACATCAAACAACTTGACATACACGCAAAAACGAAATTAAACATGTCTAGTTATTTTATATTGTTGTCTAACGAACAAACCAATAGGATACAGTGGATAGAGAATGTCTTTCAAGTGCTGGCCCGACTTGACCGTGTACTCCGCTCAAATCCAATAAAATGGATATTACAAAAAGAGAGTCAAACGTTTCGAGCAGCACTAGGTGACTTATGCACTATAAAACTGCTACTAGATGAATTCGGGGCGAGACAGCGCACACATGTAGAACGCGTATCGCTCCAAAACTTACTCCGTTCGGAAATAAATAAATTAAAAAAGGCAGCGAGAGTATATAGCCAAGTCTGGTACCACGCAGTAGAAAAAATTGAAAATGTGTTGATGATCCGTATGGAATAGAAACAAATGTTATGTTAAGAAAACCAAAATTATAATTTAGAATGTCGGATTATATAGATAACAAAATACTGCTCGTAATGCTCATGCAACCACAGGAAACACAAAACAATAATGAGGTAATATAATATTTATTCCAGAAACATATCAAACTATTAAATACAAACCTAGTTTCAGTCATGGATACTGACAAAATTGGAAACCATCGTATATCCAGAAATGGATATTGCTTTCCACTCGGTAATGAAATTGAGTAATAAAGCTACGGATGCACGACGTACCTTAGACCCGTTTGAGATACTGAAAGTGTATCAAAATATCCGGCCAACCTTGTGTCTTATGAACCACGACATCTACTATGACTTTATTAAACAAATGTCACCAAAAGTCCAATCGGAAGAAACAAAAATTAAAAACGACCTAGTAGAAGCCGAGACATTAATTAAAGATATGATCACAGCAACAGATTTAGGAAAAATTTCGCTGGAACAGTTAATTAAAATTAAAAAGACACAAGGATATTCATATAAACGGATAGCTAATAAAATTATCGACACCTCCCAAAACATTAAAAGTTTTTGGCAAACATATGTATGGGAGGAATACCTAGGTCTAAAGAGATTAGTGAAACACGACTTGTTTCAATCCCAAACCGAACCCATTTTTAACGCCGGATATAATTGGACGCCCTCATTGTCGGGATACTATACAGTTATAGTAAAACCGACAAATGAAGTATTCATTATTGCCAAACGAGCCGAAGGTACCGGGGCAGCCATAGAAACACTCGTTACATCCGAGCAAGGGGACCAGTGGACACCAATCCAGCAAATGCCATGGATCGAGCGAAACAGCGCCCAGAAAAGGATCATTGTCATCCAAAACAAAAATCCAAAACAATCACTGACGCGCAAATTCTCCGGCATTATATTGTAGTTCACCATTCGGAAATATCACAGTGAAGCAAACTGTTTACCATTCGGAAAAATTACTGTAAACTGCAACAAACCATTTGGAATAAATCATTTTCGAGCACCTAAATTACTATTAAATATGGTAAGATACCCCGCTATTAGATATGGTGATTGCAGCCTAAAAAACAAACGTTAGGAACCAGGTTATCTGACGTATAATAGAATTAGCAGAAAGATTCGTTCCAGTATACAAAAAAGATACCACATGTAAAAGTGGTCAGATTTGGATATGAATCAGTAGAGCTAATTAAGCTGAAAATATTTCCGTATGGATTTACAAATTAAAAAATAGGAAAGTGTTAGGATCATGAGTTATCGAGTGCGCATGACTTTTTTCTAGAATTAAAGTTGAAATCAACAAAATTTTGAAGCGCAGCGTCAGACGACACTCGACCTAACACGGGGTAAGCAAAGAGATTTATTGATTCAAATTAAAATTTAAAAAATTTATATTGAACTCTCAATTTAAATTTTTAAAAACATTTTAAATAAGAAACAAAAATCGAGATCTTCTTAGTGATTGCAGCTAATGAAGAAGCTCGAAAATGACGATTCAGCGGCCGTTATTTTACATGACGTTTACGAACTGTGCGGAATATCGGCCCTGAAATCCATTATCCAGAACGATGATATGGGTCTGTTTGACGCGGCATTTTTGCCAATGTCCCCATTTCCGGGAAAGCGAACAGAACAAATACCCAGTTTCTTGTTAAAAAATGGCAAAGACCAAGCTCCATTCGGAATAACTGACTTGTTTCATTCGGCCAATTCGCCAGATGATAAGTTTCGCTTGCTCTTGGACCTGTTATCCAAATGCATTCCAGTTGAGGTACGTTACTCCTTTTCAACAAAGTAGAAGTAACACGCGCTCCTGGTCACGAGAGTTACATACCTAGCTCACGTGAGATATATATAAATAAATATTATATCGAAATTACTCCGTGTAATTCTCAAATAAAAACCGTTCGGAAAAATAGAAATAGGAAAAAACTCACGTCTACACGTTAGAGTTGAATATACAAATATACCTATGTAACCGAACGAGATAATATACATATGGCCCAAACGGTCATAGTATATATCAGAAGGAGCATAAACTCGTGACCAGGGGTCGCTGTAGAAAATAAAACGAATGCTATAAAGAAAAACGATTACGTAAAAAATCGTTGGTCGAGTGATATTGCAAATTTGCAAAAGGGAAAAGATACTTTTAATACCCAATTCAGTATCACCAACTATAGTAAATCTATAATAAACCTATCGGATCTATAATAAACCTATCTATAATAAACCTATCGGACAGGGAAACAAACGCCACCTAACAGCGGTAAATAAAATAGAGAAGGTAGAGACCGAAACCGAATTCCAGACACAATAAATCGGGGCAAATAATCTCAAAAAACTAGCAGTAAAAAAGCGTAGGCCGTAAGTTAACCGGACATGATAAGTCCAATTAGTGTTACTAAACTGAAGTTAGGAAAATGACGGCAAAAAGTTAGTTAAAGCCAAACAAATACTATATAAATTTAGGCGGAATGTTCGTTGTTAACAGAAGGAAAAGTTAAAAACTACGCTACAATTGAGACCCTGGATGACCCAAATATTGCATGGAATTCGAAAATGTTTCATTACACCGCATTGGCGCAATTAATCATGGCTGACGTAACAGTAGGGGCCGTGGTTATTGCGTCAAATCCGACATGGTCCACCTATAGTCAAGATAAAAAGATCCAACGACCACCGAAAGATAATTGGGTAGTCCGATCGGTAATAATGCCTGGAATTGAAAATGACACGAAAAAATCAAACTGGTCACTGATGAAAGCCCTAAGTCAAGTTAACGGATTCATGGATATATTTCCAGAATTTGACTTCAACCGCTCGGATTTAGCAAAAACAACAACTCTGCGAACAATCCAAGACGTGTGGTTACAGGACAGAAATTACCGAGCAATGAATGATGAAACACCACGTGAAATCGGACTATTCAAAATTATAGTGGTACCGAAAGACGACATCATTACAAATCTCGGGGAAAAAATGATAAAAGTTATGGACGGTAAGAAAGTTGTTAGTTGAAAATGAATAACGTTATTAAAAATTAAATGAACAACGTTATTAAAAATTAAATGAATAACGTTATTAAAAATAAATAAAAATAGACGTCTTTAAAAAATATTTAGGACCGATTTTATTTGATCATTTCGATAAGGAACGATGGTTAATGACACTTTTCAACAAACCATTCGTTAAAGATCACTACACGAATGTGTTGCAAATGCGACGACCCAACTTTGACTCATGGCAAGATAACCCAGGCATCATCCCAAAAATTGCAGCGATTACCGGATTACATATGGGGGTGCAAATGCAGCGGAATTATATGAACTGCATGACATCGCCAATTACAAGGAAAATAGGAAAAAATACATAGATATACATACATAGAATAAGAATAAGGATTAAAAGTAAAGAAGTTACCGATCGGAAAACATAAGAAAAACATAAGAAAAATAAATAACAAAAAATATTGTGTCGCGCTATTACTCTCTCCTTTTTAAAAAATACGCGTATCCTCTCCGTCGCAAGCGCGCCCTCTTACGGAGGACCATGGCATCAACAAGTATGAGTAAGCGGAGGACCCCTGCCGGAGGGCCTTTTCGGAGAACCCCACGTCGGAGGACTCTTTTCGGAGGACACCACGTCGGAGGACTTTTTCGGAGGACCCCACGTCGGAGGACTTTTTTCGGAGGACCTTTTGCCGGAGGACCTTTTTTGGGAAGACAATGGTGAAAAAACGGTGTTTTAAAATAAAAAAGGCGTCATCATTGAAAAATACGTAAAAAATATTATTATAAAGTGTATTAATTAAAAGGACATCAAAAAAGTAGTTATGTATTAATCCGATCGAAAAAACTTAAAAAAGTACAAAAACCATAATAAGCGAAAGTAAAATAAGGAAATAAACACCATAAAAGTTTCAAGCAAAAGGTGTAAATAAAAACCATAAATAGTAAAAGTAAAAAGTGTGCGCGGAATAAGAAAGTAAAACAATATTAAATATGTATCGTTAAAATAGATTTGTTATGAACCTGGATTTAACCGAACAAATTACCGCCTTAACCCAAGACTTGTGCCTCAATATGGACTTCCTTACGGACTTAACGCAAAATACTCAAAAACATGCTAATGAAGCGGACCTGTGGCCATCCTGGTTCCTTTCGGAAATATTAAACGCAGTCTTTCTCGG
Organism: Oikopleura albicans; assembly: GCA_004367875.1. Taxonomy (NCBI): domain Eukaryota; kingdom Metazoa; phylum Chordata; class Appendicularia; order Copelata; family Oikopleuridae; genus Oikopleura; species Oikopleura albicans. Next base: position 12,541 of record SCLG01000987.1, read on the forward strand.
CATAATGGATGTTTCGAAGGAGCGGTTTATTAGAGTCAAAAATATAAATTAGAAAAGCGTGAACTTAATCATAAATTAGGACTAATAAAAACTGGATACAAACTAACAATTGGGCACATTAAACGTGTTATAGTGAAAGTCAACAAAAAATCGGGAAACATTAGAATATATATACGTTAACTAGTAATTGAGACTGATAACTATAAGAAATATATTGGAAAAAATAACATATGAAAATCAAAATAAAAAAGAAGAATATTTTCGAAAGCCTTAGAAAACCGAACGGATAGCATTTGACATTATCAGGCGAAACAATGATGTTTAGCGACGACATGTATGATAAAGATGCAATGTTGGGGATAGCGCGCGCATTTAACAAAAGAAATCCAAGAATCGGAGTGTCAAGTCCAAGAACGTGTGAAACGACATGGAAAGTATTTCAAGAATGTAACATACCACAATGGGCAAAGGACCGATTTCAATTCATTCGAAATTTTTGGCCTGCTAATAACCTTTCGGTCGAACCAGTAAAAATTGACATGCAAAACAGAGTGGCGATGCGAATGCAGGCAATTTTGAAAAACGCATTAATTACTATGATAACGGACACTACGACACTGGACTTACGCACGCTAATCCGAAAATACCCGAAAATGATTCGATTGCATGATGTACGAGAAAAGCTAATAAAAGAAGAATTTTATGCGCTAATACAAGATGAAATCGAACCATATCGAGTAGGACGTCTGCAACTCCCTTCGGAACGAGATCAAACGCTAAATAAACTTTTTGCGAAGTTTCTAGACGCTATGAAAGTACTCGACAATTTTCAACGATGGCGAGCACAACAAGGGGCACGGCAACTGAAAGTTGATATTGATATTGCACGATTGATGGGATCCGAACGGACAGTAGCACTACGAAAAAAGGCATTACAAGAATGGCCGGAGAAGAAGCGGACGATTATGAGATTCGTTAGAATCCTAACGGAACGTGATGTTGACCAAGACGAGTTGGAAAAAATCCGTAAGGTAATAGTACCATTAGAAGCCGGACAACGACATTATATGCGACACATGACGAAGGTAACGGCCATGCGAACAAATTTTGATTTTGATGTGATGATGAAAAAGGCACAAGATCTGTTGGGAGTTGAAATTGTTTTGACAAATGATGACAACAGGATCATTTCTAATGATGTGTTGCAACAATTGATTCTGGACCCAAGAATAACGACACAAAACTGGGCACTGGCACATCAACATCCACAGTTTAAAGAAGTCGTAGACTCGATTTTCCCAAGATCACAATTTAGTAATCAAAATTTGGAGACTAGAACTTTGGCCGCACATGCGAATAAAGTGATTCGGTGGATGGAAGATATGAGTATGGTCGCAATAAATAGTTGTAAAGATTTCCAATCGGTACTTGATGACATTAATGAAAAAGCAGGCGTCCCAAAAAGGGATTCACAAGAAGCTTGGGAGTTAATGAAACAGCAACAAGACCAATCGGACCTTTTGACATCGACGATAATGACATGCGATCACGTTTATCCGGACAGCGGATTAGGCTGTTTCAATACACGTTTCGACTCAATGAACAAATGCATCGAACATCAAAACGAAGCGGAATTTAACCCAGCTTGGCTGCAAATGCCACAAGATGAGGATTTCACCTCACCGTTTTGGTTCGGAATATTCAATCAAACCTATCGGATACATGGAGCATCTCGTCAAAGTCAAAGCCAAGTCAAGTACGTCGCCCCACCACAAGTCTATAATTTGCACTCCGCAGTTAACAATTTGGACATGGAAGAAAAAATGTTGCGGTCTTTATGGCCAATATACGGTAAAATTCGGCAAAAAATTGAGGAAGGAGGTCCAAATGTGAATAATGAAGTAGAAAAAATCCGAACGGAACTAGAAAAGAAGGCGAAAATTGATCCACCAAATGGCTTCGCAACTTGGGAGCTAGTGATGCAAAAAATCGCTGACGCGTTAAGACAGTGGTATTTGATGAAAGTGCCGAAACCCACGCAAAAACAATATGATCGAGCGTTCGAGTCATATACGAAAGGCTTTCGAAAAGCGGTACATTGTCAAGGATGGACGGCGACACCACAAAACGCGCCCGAATGGTCGCCTTTTATTAAAGTAAGAGACAACGCCATGGCAATCCCAGAAAACTTCGACCCACGAAACCCAATCGCGCATTATATTAACCAAACGGACGACCCAAACATGGACGCGCCAGTCGCGGACCTAATTACAGGAAGAGTGGCAAAGTTTTGGACAGCACCGACTACGAAAACGGATCTCAAATATGTCATTACATGTCAAGGCGATTACTACATGTCTTGGCCGCATACAAAAGATTACACCGAACGCGAATACGAACAAGCAGTGTATGATAATCAAGTCCCAGCGGGTACGCTATTTAATTGTGCACAGTTTAAAACGGACTCGAAAATGTTCTTAAAACATTTGCCGGTGGACGTCACCGACATGAACAATCCCAAAACTGTATCATGGGCGGAAATTGACGACTTACCGGAAATAAAGAAAATCAAAGAAATAGAAAACCTTTCGGAAAACATCCCAATAGTCGCATTTATTTCAACAGTACTAACGCAAATCTCGTTACGACAGTTTCGTAACGAGAACGCTGGGTTATTGAAAAGCGGCCAACACAATAACGATCAAGATGCCATACTGACAAGACATTATCAAAACAAAATACCGGCGGAAAAAATTTTGGTGCTAAAATTAGCAAATTTGTTGGCGAAAGCAAAAATTGGGTTAAATTTCTTATTTGGAAATGCCGGAGCATATTGTAAATTCTGCTTTGCCGATGATGACCTGAAGTGGACAGTACCATCAGCTTTGTTCCATATGACCATATCAGAGTTTATGACGTTCGTCCCCACGGTTAAAATGATTTTCAGCAAACCACAAGTTGCCTTAAATCAGTTTATCGAAGCAGAGATAACTGTCATGTGTACCGATCGGAGTAATAAATTAGGAGGACACCCACAAATGCCGGACTCAACAGCGACGCAAACGATGGACTCAAGGGCCAACCCACACTTTGCGCCGGTAATGTGGATGCGCGTAAATGTCATATCAAAGACATTTGTTAGGTCAAATAGACTGGCAATGAAGGAGAACTTGTTGCCGATCCAGGAAGCAATGTTACCGTACACGGCGGCACGAATGGCGACAATTAATATACCACAGTTGTTGAAAAACGATGACCATTACATCGAACGTCGTGAAGCAATGACAAGCTACGTATACGACCAGCACGGAGATGCAATTAAAATGGCATTTGATTACAGAGGGATCGAACACGACTGGGTAACACGGCTAATGGAAAGCTTTTTATGGATTGACGAAGGAAAGTAATTAAAAAATGAGTACAGGGCCCTAAGTAGGAAAAGAAAAATTGTATAAGCACGCAGGAAAAAATTAGCAAAAAAGTCTTTATATACATAAAAATTAAAAAAATAGGGACTTTAATACCGTTCGGATTTTAATTACACAAAAATTAGAAGTTAGAAGCCATGACAGTGTGCCAGAAATTAAAACTTTCAACTCATTGCCGTCGTGGAAAGATCAAACAAGAACTAATTATGTCGCACCGAAAACGGTACGATACGATTTGGTAGCGTTACCACTCCTTACGGATACAGACGGAAAGCAACAAATGTCATCGTTACATAGATTGGCACGTACGTCGGCGTCAATCGGACAGAAAATGCGGGATTATGGTGCAAATGCACAGGTTGAAATTGAAACCATGTCATTGTTACGTCCAATCGGAATAAGATCGAACATTTGTCCCGAATACAAAATTGCGACAAAAGCAAGTCCGTTGACCCGGCTGAGGCGATTGGTGGATTTGGCACATAATAAGATACCGCGGTTGAATATGGAAGTAGTCACGTTTCACGCAAATGAAAGGGCAAATAAGATCATTAGTGAACAAGGACAATTTATGCCGGGTAACGTGCAAGGCCCGATGTTTAATCGATTTACGGCACCCGAACAAAATTTGGAACAGACTACGCGAAACCGAACGGAATTATCAAATCATGAACCCACAAATCCCACCATCAAACAGTGCAAGTTGGTGACCAAATAGTGCGATCAATTTGTGTACTGGATAACCAAACGAAAGTATGGTTAAAGGCGAAACAAACAGCGATGGAACGAGCATATGGCTTGAATTTTATGACTCATACAATCCTGCCATTATGTATATATGAAAATGGGAAATTGAACCAGAAATTCGTCAAAGCGATCGCAAATATCAGATTTGCACAAGATTACGCCGAAATGGTGGTTAATCGATTTGATATCCGTTTTCTGTTAACAATTCCGATGGGAAATCATTTAAAACAGTTGATGACAGAACAGGGAATTCCGCATGACGATTTTACCAAGGCTATAGATGAATACTGGTCAAGTACACAGTACAGGCGAGTTCATAAATTATTGAAAAAAAGCTACAGAATGAAATCAGAAAAAAGTTAAAAATAGAGTTCCTCGAAAATAAAAAATGAAATCGAACAAACATGATTAGTTTAAACCGTTCGGAAGTGAAAAAATTAAAAATTATGAACTAAAATAAAGTAAGCTGTTTGATTCGGACTACGCTTGGTACATCCGCTCCGATATTTTCAAAGTAAACGGTAACATGGACAGCAGCCACCCAATCGCGAAGCTTATTAAGATTGTAGAGGACTACACATCTGAAATTTTTGAAGCTAGACGAGTGCGAACTGAAATGGACCGTAATAGATATGCAAACCAAGAACCAAAATTGCAGGAATCGAATGAATCGGTCCCAGAATCGGCCCGACTATTCGGCCCGACTATTCGACCCGAATGACATAGTGGAAGAGACAAAGGATTTGTCAGACGCTACCGCGAGTGCAGTTGAGCAAAACGAGCAAGTAATCCGTACGGAAAATGAATTAAATGCGACTTTGTCGCACGAAAATTTAGATTCAATTACGGAAGAAATGCGCGACTTGGAATTTCACTATGAAGCAGCCTCAGATTCTGAAGAAGCATACGCGTCCGATGAAACAAATTACAACCCGTGGTGTGAGGTTAAAAATCGAAAAAGACAGAAATAAACGAAATACAACGGCCCCAAATTGTCGAAAAAGAGTGAAAAATAAACTCGAAAAAAGTGTATTTACCGTTCGGAAAAAATGAAAACATAAAATTGTCAGATACTGCTTGAGTTCTTAGAAAAACACTATACGTCACTTACGGGATTATCTTGCCGAAAACAATCGGAAATAACAACTATGTACTCAACTTGAGAGATAGGTGGCATAGAGTCGAAAAAGCCATTATTTTGTAAATAAAAATGTGAATACTATTAGAAAGTAAACCGGTGATATAATAACGTAAGTGACGAAAACATACAACTTCCTGAAAGTATATTCATAACTCGAAAGCTACTGTGGGAAGTTCGTCAAAAAATAATAAAAAAAAAAAAAAAAAATAATAAATCAATTGAAATAATAAACTAAATAGTAAAAAAGTGTCATGAAATGCAGAGTTAAAGAAAACAACCGTTGGAGATAAATTGAGGGTAGGTTTATTGGCAGACTTTTGATAAACGCCTGCTCAAAATCTGAGACACCAATTCGTATAAAAATATTAACTGGGTGACCCGAATTATATTTGAATTGGCGTGTCAGGTAGCGAGCTGAGGCTAAATGAGGAGTTCGTTAAGGAATGTATCTAATATAATGTGTCCGTTCGGAAAGTGAAAAATTAAAATGCATCATAATACACTAAAAGGGGAAAAAAGTCCCAAGATCTAACCCCTACGCGCGTTAAGAAGTATACGCAGTTGTAAAATAAGAAAATTAGTATAAAGAACTAAAAAACTACAATGAGGAAAATGTCAAATACAAGGTTGTGAGGAAAGAGCAAACGCAAAAAACGACATTAATTTTAGAAAATTAAAAAAGCGCATAGGAGTTAGAGCAAGGTCAAAAATAACTCAAAGGAACTTATAGGCTAAATTAATGTGAAGATAATCCGAAAGGTTAGGGTTCAACATTCTCCTCGGCATCGGCAGAAATGTTAAGTTCATGTACCAATCGGCCAATCTCAATAATGGAAGATTGGAACCGGTCCGCTATTAATTTTAAATGTCGTAAATTGTCAGAAGTTTGGCGACTCGAAACGCTCGAAACTTCTATCTCGTAGTCGCGCAAGTTAGCAAAAATATCAGAAACTTCTAAAAGATCCCAAAAAGCGCGACTACGAGGAGTAACGATGCGCTCAATGTCACGTAGACGTTGAGAATTCGCGCGAAAAAGGTGACCTAAGCGACCAGCAGCAGTAATTGTTTGACGAAGTCGACGTTGTCGGCGAAATCCAACCGGTAAATCGATATTAAGACCCGCAAAGCGTCGACTGCGAATGGGGAAAGCTTGATTATTCGAGTCGCGACCAATTGCATCCTCAAAAAACTGCATAGCATAAGTATGACGACGCCTCCCTGAAAAATAAAGCATTAAAAGAATCTAAAGTCAGCGTAATGATTAAAACGTGAAGCTTGATACAGAAGTAGATTTAAATAACCAAACGGACAAAAAACCGGAAATAATGATATGAAAATCACACAGGAATCAAAAAAGTTAAAAGAAAGATGAAATACCTTGATCTAAAACCGGAATGTCCGGAACGGCGAAGTCAACCCCAGCAAATACATGAAAAGCACCGGGGGGAACAACAGGGGCAGGCTCTGCCTGAGCTGGATCTGGATTCTCAGCATCGGGCTCAGCATGAAAACCGGCATGACCCTCGGCAGGCCCAACCACAAACGGGGCGGCAACATGTAACTCACCGTCAAAATTATTCAAAACGGGCGCTTCGGCAGGCGGACCAGCACGATCGGGGGCTCGGCCTATATAAGATTATAAATATAATATAAATATGATATATTACAAAACAATAAGAATAAAAAATAGTAAATAAAAATCCGAACGGAAGAAATAAAAATATATCACAAAAATATACCTGACATAAGAGTGTAGCTACGAAGTTTACCAAACGGATCTCGAAAAACGCGTAATAAAACAATGACGGCAAAATGGTAAAATAATTTTAATTGAAAAATAAAACACCGCAAGCCAAGAATATCAATGATATAAATAATCAAAAAAGAGTATTGCAAAAGCGCCTACACAATTAAACATGAGTCTGAATGACTCAAGACGAAATTTCATTAGTCTCAGTGAAAAAATCTGTCCGTTCGGAAAAATATGGGAAATAGGCTTTCACCATGTGTAAATTACAAAAATGTAAAAAGCTCGAAACAAACAAAATAAATATACACACGATAAAAGGCATAACTAATATAATTAAAATAATTAGAAGAAATTAATAATAAAATAACATAAAATACATTATAAACGAACTAAAAAAGGGGGGAAAGCAAAAGCCCCAAGTAGGGATAAAAAATGAGTAAAAACGATACTCATTGGCCGACAAGTCACGTGACCAAAACTTGCAAAACAAGAAATACGAAAAGTACCATTTGGAATTTAATTTAAACACAACGAAATTAAAAAAGTATCAACTTAAAAGAAAAACTTTCGGTAGAGAATTTTTTGGTTTGGAGACTAAGCCGAAAACATCGAAGAATCGGTAAGTAACGGGGATAAAAAATTATAAATAATAAAAAATTAGAAAATTTAAAATGAAAAATTAGTTAGAAAATGCCACCAAAACTCATCATTCCGGTTGAGGATGACGAAGCTCCCGGAACGTCTACCCCAAAACGGAAACGTGCAAAAAGAGCAAGCCCAACCGTTCGGAAAGATGAAATTATCCAAGCCAAAATTCAGACGGTAAAAGAAGAGCTGGAAGGCGACGTGAAAAAGCTCGTTGAGTATAAACCACGAGCAGCAACCCCCGTTAACGCCCAAAAAGCCTTACAAAAAATCGCAGACCGGATTACGGAAAGTGTATCAGTAATCGCACGAAGGAAACTGAAAGCATTAACAGGAGCAAAATGGCAAGAAAAAGAGCAGGGACAAGAAAATAACCAATCGGAAACAGTAAGTCGAAAAAATTGCAAAATTAAAAATAAGGCTAAGTTAACTTCATACACAGGCATTAGGCCAACAACAAAAAGGGTTAAAACTAACGCCCGCATGAGTAACGAATGATCGCCTATAACGTCCAAAAAATACGTAAAATAAGACCATGATATTATACTCAAAAGGCAGGAACAAACGGAAAAAATTTAGTCGTAAAAACAAAATTACGTGTGAAAAAAGCCTTAATAAAGACTCCCAAAAAAGTAAGAGGGAAGTCAAAATAATCAGACTAAATATGCTAGATATATTTAGCGCGCGCACTCAAGGCCCTAACACAGTTATTATATTACACTGGTTAGCCGATTTCTTCACCACTGAGATAGATGCGGACTTTTGGGACACATGGAGCTTTTGGGCTCAAGTTTTTGAAAAACATGATGCAAATTTTGCACATGAATTGGACCTTGAGGGCGACGCGGCTCGAATGATATCATACGTCACTGCTATGTCGGAAGCGGTTATGAATCCCTGCCTATTGTCCATAACGGAAATATTGAATAATCTCACGGGCTTTTTACCGTTTATTGTTTTTTATTTCGGACAAAAAGCTAAGTGCTATATTAAAACGGTAAATTTTATCGAAAAATTGGCACAATCGGACATTACAAACAATCAGGCCTTGATTGCGTTAAACGATTGGCTTCCAATCGCGTTTAACACAGCATACCGGAAGGAGATTTTTGCCCCAATTTTTCGAGTAGACGTTAGCCCCGAACTGCAAAAATGGCGCTCACACGCTCTACGACGAAACACACGTGCGAAATTTATGTTTTATAACGTGGATCTTCACACGGGGGATGACGTCGTAGAGAACATTCGTAAAATATGCGAAGTGCCAAATGTCCAGCAAACGTATGACCCACAAGACACTAATTTATCAGGAGATGAAATATGTCCAGGGACAAATACCCTTGCAGCATTTGTTCGTGAAAATGAGTGTGAGTCACCAGAACACAGTCAGGACTATGATAGTCAACTAGAACATAGAGACCTCTTAACAAGGCTCTATAGATAAGTTGGAAAAGGCTTAAAAAATATTCTGCTGGGAAAACCGTTCGGAAAGTTACAAAACTGCAAGACTGTCATAAATACACACCGTTTGGAAACTGAACATAAAAAACAGAAAGTAACGAACATGTACCGTAGGGGGACTCTCTGATGGGAGCGCTTTAAGCGAATGCGCGCGCATGCGCTGCTTAAAATCA
>SCLG01000988.1:9922-22447 GCA_004367875.1 Oikopleura albicans
GGGTCCAAGATTTCGTAATTTCTTAATTTTTGTACCATAGTTCTTGACGCCAATTATACTTTTATTGGAGTAGTTTGAGCCACTTAATTCCAAAAATGCCCACATAGAATGAATTGCCAAAGACGAGACCGATTTTTTTTCGAATTCAGTGTTGCGAACTGCTCTAAGATTTTTTTTTTAGCAGAAAGGGTTCGTTGGTAGTACCAACATGGTACCACCAAGTAAGGGGTCCTTACTAAGGCCAACTATGCACCCTTAGTCATGTGGCGAGATATCTAAATCGGACTTGTAAAAACGTGATTGATTTTTTTTGTTCGTGATGTTGAAATTGAATAATTGGAATGCGCAGACATGTTTAATGCAAATTATCAATCCAATTAAACAGTGCATCAGGTAGAATTTTAGGTGAGGAAAAAAAGTTCCGAAATGGCGATGGGATGATCTCTAAGCGGATCCATGAAAGCTGGACGAAGAAAATCACAAAACAAGTTCGTTTTTTGCAGCGGAAGTATAATAGCCATGGTCACACAAACCACTTTTCAATTATAGGCTTTGTTCGATTTTTTTTACTTGAATTCAAGGTTACGTGAACATTTTTTTCTCCGAAACTTTTTACGTCACGAAGAGTTTCGGCGAAAATTGACCACAAAAATTTTCGTGATTCAAATTTTTTTGGGTTAAAATTTTAACGGTATCGTATAAGTTTAACTGTCAGATTAACTAGTAATACTAGTTAATCTGACGCTATATCATACTTACGTATAGTTTAGGCTACTCAACTAGCCACATAAAAATTGACTGCCTCGTTTCCAGATAGTCCAATTTGTCTTTTTTTATTTTGAAATCGGGGCCCGGAAAGCGGGGTGCCGGACTTTCTCCACAATTTATCAAATTTAATCGCGTAATTTTATTCCCTTTTTTCGTATTCAACCCGCAAGAACAAGAGCCTATTTTTGGGTGTAAACTTTTTGCGGTGAAGCTATTGTTATAAAATTTAATCTAAATTTTTAACAGCTACCTTTAACAATGCTTGGTCAAAAGGTTTTCCCATAAATTTATTGTAGACTTTGTTACAGACGAGTTAACCGAGTTTTTAAATTCTTGAGACGAATTAACGTGAAACTGATGGGCGCAGCCAAGTTAATTTTTGTTCTATTTTTTATTCAATAAACTAACATTTGTTCTGTATTTGACTAAACTTCATCCTGATCCTTGCCAAATCTATGCACAAAAAGGTGGTGAGAAAAAACGTTTTAAAATCAATAATTTTCGAGCCTAAAAGCGGCATTTTAAAAATATTATTTTCACTTTCACGGTTTGAATTCAAATGCTTCTCGCTTTTCGCGATTCTCGTAATTTTTGGGTTCCTCGGATAACCAGAGCCCGTTATTTTCGTCTTAGACTGAAAATGAGTTAAAAGTTTCCGAACGTTACTTTCTGTTATATTTTTCTTTTTTTTTTGAAAAAAATGACAAAACTCACGGATTACGCTAAAACGAGTCGAAAACAAAAAAAGAATGTAAAACAAACAAAAATCGTGAAAATGAAATTGTTAGAGAAATAAGATTACACGTACGATCCAGCCACGCTCAGACATACATAGCTTAGACATTAGAAAGTTGAGACTTTCTAACATTTTTTTTCTTTACTTTCTTATTTTTTAACAAGAACGCTTGTGGAATGAAAATGAATTTAGGATGCTTGAGGTTGCGCATTCAAGCAGGTTTACGGCTATACGCATTCGAAAATTAAAAACACGACCAGTTATTGCTGTCTTCTTATCTTTAATGCGTTGGAAATTTGGTTATTTTGACGTTTAGAAAGATTTTGTTTGAAAATCACGTTTAGATATATGTACAGCACAGACTGTGTAGAAATTATACGAGTACAAAACGTAGTACCGGTTTAGTCTCATGAAAATCGGCTGCGGGTTTCTAGAATAGAGCGATTTTCTTCTTTTTTTCTTGCAATGGGGTGCCCCTATTGGCCAATATCATCTTAAAATATGCCGACACGGTATTCTAGAAACGCGCAGCCGATTTTCATGAGATTAAACCAGTATCATTAGAAAAAAATCTAAACCGATGATTGGTGTATTTTAGATACCGTTAAAATTTCGAACTATGAATTTGATATGAGGTATGATGTTATAAACTTTTGGTCACTTTCTTGATTTCCAAGTTAACGTCCAATTAGATAATTGTTTGTCAATTTGATAAAAAAAAAAAATTGAAAAACTCACAAGAAAAATAATTTTTGCAGTTTTTGAAGTGTTTTTTCACGGATGGACATCTTCAGATAACCGGGAATATTAGAAAGAATGACCAAATGATACGGACAAAGTAGCTCATGTGATTTTGTGACCAACATGAAAAGTGATGATTGTGCTAAATTCGGCCACCCTGATCAATCGGATGTTCATGAAGTCTGGGGTGAAGTAATTGACAAATTAGAAGACCATTATGACCAGTTCAAAAAACTCATCTGGCCAAACCCTTCTCAAAACATGCGGGTAAATGCGGCAAAGCTCGAAAAACCGTTAACCGCGCTCTATAACTATTTTGGTAAATATCGTCTCTGGATCGACGAAAATGTGGGCGCATGTTATAACAAGGGTCGTTTGCGAATAAGTTGCACCCAAGGTTCAATGAAATACCAACATGGAAATGATGAATTTCAGTTAAAAATGACCCAAAAGATATAAAAATTTAATAACACGTTTTTAATATCCCATCGTCCTGATTTTAAAACGCGAAAAAAAATTTTCAGCGGAAATGCATATTTCTCTTTAAGTGCGGCACTTAAGAGGGGGAGGACGTAATACAAAAATATTTTAAAAGAAGGAAATCGCCTTTCGGTGATTGGCCGAGCGCGCTCAAAAAGGACCAATGCCAGGCCACATAGGCGTCAGACGCGCTGTCAAGCAACGGTACCAAAAAGTGGTAACATAATTTATTTTTTTTTAAATCACTCCGATATTGCGCTCCCGATAATTCCATATGACCCGTACTTCCGGATCCAAGGAATTTTAATTCTTATCTCCAAACGATCAGGATTTTTTATCTGCTGATGAATTAATTATCGGATATCTCAGAGCGTTTTTAATCCCCATTCTTTTTTCATTCAAGTTTGGGTTGGTTTATTGACAAACGACCAAGGTAAAAATCGCCGGCATGACAAAAGCCAAGGGGGCCAGTCGAGTTGAAAAATGGGTCGGTCGGGCCCATAAGAAATTTAATACTATGGAATCACGCGTTTGCCGACATTTATACAAGGGCCTCGTTCGGACGACTGTCGACGACAACCCATATGATACAAATTCGGGCTGTGACTCCAGCTTATTTCGGTCAAAGCACAGAGAAGATGTGAACGCAGAAAAAAAGGAAATAGTATAAATACTTATTTAATGTAAATTAGTTAGCTATGTTCATTCAGAAGTTCATATTCAACTCCTGCGCCCGAACCGGACAAAACTTAATCTATTTTGTATCAATTTTTGGTGTTTTATTTTATGAAAACGACAGTGAAAATTAACATAGAATAACCAATTTTCAATAGAAAAAAACTGAAAAAGTTTTTCACATGAATAGTCAAGTACAATTAAGTATTAATTACAGCTAGGAAACACAAAAAAACACGTTTTCGCCTGTAACTTTTTATGAACTTACTTTTCGGTTTCAAAAACTCATTTCTAGGACCCCTTTTAGGTGACTAAACAGATTAGAAAACTGTTTTTTTTTTAATTTAACTAATTTTTTTTGATCATGGAAACGAGTGATGATGCGGACAATTTTCCGCATCTGTGTTCACGGAACTTTTTTAAATATATTTTCAAAGGTTAAATCTAATATTATGTTGTCATAAATTATGACTCATAATTTAAACTATACACAGGCTGCCCGAGAGGAAAAACGAAAAAACAAGAAAAAGAACAAAGGCAACTAAACGAAAAATTTAGTGAAAACGCAGACGTCTGAATTTTTTGTTTTTTCGTATTCATGGCCAAGAATACTTAAAGAAAAAATTGGCGTTGTATTCTTCTTTCTTACGTAAGGAATCGAATTGGCAAAACAAAATGATACAATTTGGGATTCCTTAGCTTTACCGATTTTTTAACGAAACAGCTATCATATTTCGTAACCAAAAATTATGTTATGTCGTAGCTCGAAAAAAAAAGTTGGCAAAAGTTCAAAAAAAAAAGACAAAAAATAACAATTTCACATTGAATATTTGTATTTTTATTGTAAAAAACGAAGAACGCCAAAAAAACTTTTATGTTCCTAAAAATCTAGAAAAAATATTCTAGAAAATGCCTTTTTACACAAATAACATGATTTCGATATGAAATCATAATTCTTCGCAATTATCCCGCAGATTCTCAAAGTTGGGATTGGAATGAAAAACAACTTTCCAAACATGAAACTGTTCGGGAAAAAATTCTGCAAAATGCCTAATCCATGTTTTGTTTTATGTTGCATTTGAAATGTGCAATATAATTTGTATTTATGGAACCTACCCACCGAAACTGTATTCCTCAGACTGTACATATGATTATTAAAAAATCCAAAATTAGCAGAGTGAAAAATTTTGGGATTTTTTAAATATATTCAAGATTTTGTTCTTTTTCAATATGGTGAAAAAGAACTAATAACCTTTCCAATATGGATATTTTTATACCTGTTAAAATAAATTTCCACCGCACTAAGACTCTCATTTAATTTCAGTATTCCTTCAATGTCAAACTTTGTATCTCTGGCAAGAAAATGAAACTCTGATTTCCTAGTACTATCGAAAACTAATCCGTCAACCTCTAAAAATTGAAAACAACTGACATGATCATAAGTTTTGGTCCATAACGGTACAATTTGTATTCGTACTCAAAAAAAGGATTGTCATTTTGCCAAGGCTTTTTACAGAAAAGTCAAATTTGACATTAAAGACCGGTCAGTCATGTTGCGTTAAAAATGAAATTTGACTTGTTATTATTATTATTCCTTTTATTGCTTCCAAAAGTTGCAGAAAGGCTTATTGTTCAAAGAGAATAATATGTTTTTTTTTACAGAAATGTTGATAAACAGTTTTTTTTAAATAGAGTAAAAAATAGGGTTGATTTTGAAGAAAGGGAGTTCTGAAAAACGGAGATACAAAAGCAAAAAAAAACAAAAAAAAAAAGAAAAAAGTTGAAAAGGAGTTTTGTGTGTTTTTGTGTATGTTTTGCGTGTGAACCCTAATCCAGCTTCAAGTAGGTGTGAGGGCGCGCTCTGATTGGCTTGTCTCCTTAACGCTACTCTATTCTGTTAGATGACTAATTGGGGTGTTTCGTGTTTTTTGTGATGTTTTTTTTGTTATGTTTTTTACTGTTATTTCCGTTAAAAGAAACTTAGTTTCTTGTAATTGAATATTTGATATTTTTTGTGGTGATCTTATCACTATACAATAGTGGTTGAGTGTGTGTGTGTGTTTTTTGTTTGTTTGTGTGAGTACTTTTTGAGTAGTACGTCTTTTTGGACGCAAATAATAAACTATGTAGATTTGTAACCTATTTTTCATCTAAAGAATTTTTTGAAGAAGAATGTATTGACCAAATTAATACAAACTGTCCAAAAAGTGCACATTTAGAGGCACGTTTAGAAAAAAATCCGTTTCAAAAAAGGTGCCAAAAAATTAATTTTCCCATAACGGCCGATTTTAACATATTTTTAGGATGGATAATCCTATAAGGGCATCTTCTTTCCCGATATTTTCGGTATCATGTATTGATAATGAAATAAAAAAAATTTTTTTATTTTTCATGAACACGATTATTCTAGCACAAAAGTTATCCGGCCAATAAGTTCTTGTGCATTTGGACAATAAAGCTTATGAATTTTAGCCTAAAAACGAAAGTGAAAAGGGTTATCTTTGATTGGAAGATAAGATAAGAACGCGAAAATATAACGTTTTATGCATCACATCGAAACGCTTTTCTGTCCAGCTCCGAATTTTGATGAAAAACGCATTTGTGTTTTCTTTTCCCACGATGCCTTTATCAACTGAATTTACCACAGAAAACGATGTTTCAGGGATTGCCCATTGAGCTTTTTCAAAGTACGTACAAAATCCGGTGTTGTCCCGGTTTGTATTTTGGCTATCAACACAAATAAACAGTATATATTAAATGAAACAAGGTGTAAATATAATCCGTAGTTAGGATTCCTTACTGCTATTACTAATAGCCTATTAGGGACTATTTGGATTCTTAAAAAAACAGTGTCCCTAATGAGAGTAAAGACCGTACCGTGTGAACGGGCGATGACCGCAAGGCTTTGAGCAATTTTCCTATGATTTGTAACGCTATTATGACGTCACCGTTGCAGTCATCGCCCGTTCACATGGTATAAGGGTGAAGTATTATATTTACAGTACGACATAGAAATTTTTTGAATATAATGAGCTTCAACTACAACCGACTGCTCGTGATAAATAAAATTGCCCGTTTTGTCTTTTGTTTTTCCTAAATTCTCGTTTTCGGGATATGTTTATGATACNTCTTGTGCATTTGGACAATAAAGCTTATGAATTTTAGCCTAAAAACGAAAGTGAAAAGGGTTATCTTTGATTGGAAGATAAGATAAGAACGCGAAAATATAACGTTTTATGCATCACATCGAAACCTTCTAACGCTTTTCTGTCCAGCTCCGAATTTTGATGAAAAACGCATTTGTGTTTTCTTTTCCCACGATGCCTTTATCAACTGAATTTACCACAGAAAACGATGTTTCAGGGATTGCCCATTGAGCTTTTGCAAAGTACGTACAAAATCCGGTGTTGTCCCGGTTTGTATTTTGGCTATTAACACAAATAAACAGTATATATTAAATGTAACAAGGTGTAAATATAATCCGTAGTTGGGATTCCTTACTGCTATTACTAATAGCCTATTAGGGACTATTTGGATTCTTAAAAAAACAGTGTCCCTAATGAGAGTAAAGACCGTACGGTATAAGGGTGAAGTATTATATTTACAATACGAAATAGAAAATTTTTTTGAATATAATGAGCTTCAACTACAACCGACTGCTCGTGATAAATAAAATTGTCCGTTTTGTCTTTTTTTTTTCCTAAATTCTCGTTTGTGGGATATGTTTATGATACGCGGCAACAGTGATAAAGATGCTGTTAACATTTTTTTTCTCGATTATAAAACTTAAAGGGTGGGAAATTACGCAATTTTCCAGTTAATTCCAAAAAAGTCCAAAAACTTACTTTCAAAGTATAAATTTTCATTCGAAAACTAAAATTACCGTGTTAATTTAAAACTTTGTACAATGAAAAATAATTTTTACTGCTTTGACATGTTGGTTTAATATTCGAAATTTTTTCTCAAACTGTTGGTCGGCTGCGTTGTCGAGATTCAAAATTTCAATGAGCTGTCGACTCGCCTTTCGTTGTCTCAAATTTTGATGAGTTCTTCTCGTCTGGGCTGCCCAGTTCACAAACTGCCGCGGACCTTTCACTTGAACTGGGAAGGCTGGCTGTTGCCGAGTCCTGTGTGACCCCACACGGTGGGGGTAATGATTTCCGATTTTTATTGTGGTCTTAATTAGATTTTTCCGAAAAAATAAAATAAAACAATAACGTAAACAGCATGAGATGAATTATTTTGAGTTTTTTGATCGGCTTTTAATCCACGTAATAATTACGACGTTAAACCGCCGTCTTCAAATTGCATTTTTGACAAGAGGAATTCAAAAGACGGGTTGTGACTGACTTTCTGGTAAACATTATGGTGACTGACTGCTCGACGTGGGATCACTAATTTGACAGAATTTTTATGTTAAATTTAATAAAAGTTGTTTTTAAAGCACATGTTTGGTGTAATTATGTTTAGACTGTGCATGCGTCGCTAAAAGACAATCAGGCGAGAAATTACCATTTTACATAATTTATAACAAGTTTTTTTGATAACATAAGCCTTTGTATATTTTATATACTTTAGTTATATAAAGTATATAAAATATAAAATTATTATAAAGTATTGAGTTGATATTAGGGTCAGGAGAGTTAATTAATCTGTACCAGCGCAGTTTCTTCCATATCCCGGCTAGCACTGACATGCATACCTCTGCAGTGTATTGTGACAACTTGCATTTTTATCGCACTGATTCAAAGAGTTATCGTTACATTCGTTAATATTACACATAAATAATCCAATCGTGTTAAGGCATTGGCAATAGCCTATTGAAATCACAGTCTTGAGTCAAGACTCTTGACTTCCAGTCGCACCTTCATTAGCATCTAGAAACAAATAATTTATTTCCATTAAATACTACGCATCATGCCGTGCGAATCAGCCGGAGCGATTTTAGCATTCAGCGTGTTTGCCACAATCGTGGTTTCCGTCAAGACACTCATTTTCGTGTAAATTAATTTTTGGTAAATGTTGATAATTCGATTTGACGGCATGGTAATGGTCTTATAAGTTATCATTTCAATCACACACTTTTTTGGGGGGAAGTTCCGTATGAACCATCATCTTTTAGTTGAAAATATGTTCTAGTTTTTGCCAAAGGAGAAAGTGAATAACTTGGACAACATGAAGCCAGTTTAGCGTCTGCGTGCTTTTGAATCAGCTATCTCTGACCGTTTCAGACAAAACAACGTCCTCGGCAAGCATGAAGAACTCATAAAATTTCAAGAAGAACAAAAAGATATGAGCACAAATCTGACGGAAAATATGGCCGAATTAAGCGACAACATTGCTTCGTTTGATAGAGGGAACATCGAATTGTTCAACAAGTTCAAAGCCCTAAGAAAGACAAGCGCTACGTTAGTGTACCACTGCACAAACAAATTTTAACCAAGACGTTGCCGATCTGACACATCATGTGTTAGAAATGAGTATAAAACTGTCTTTATTTATATTATTTGTATCACATTGTGCCGCGGCCTCAGTATGATCAATAAACTTAGCAAAACTACTTTGTTTCAATATCAAACACTTGTTACCACAATCATAAAGTGTCATAGTTGCGCGTTTTGGTCTTTTGTGTGACGTTAAGTACCAAACCACATATATCACTGTCACTTTAATATTTATGGCAAATTGTAATAAAATAATAAAAAAGAATTATTTTAGTTATAATTAATTTCGGTTGATTTTTATGTTAAATAGTAGCGTGTGAACAACGGTTTTTACGCAAAATCACGAGCATAGAATGCGAAAAGATGATAGTCAGACTGACCTTATTATACTGCATAATATACTGTATATAATTATATTGTATAATATACTGAATATATGATTTTGTTTATAATTGTAGTTAGGTATAGGCGCCATAACTCACTTAACGAGGGGACATAGGCGTTGTTTACCAATTTGTCTCTTTGAAAAAGTTACTACAGCGGCCTTAATTCACAAATTCATTATGAATTCTAATCGACTTTTTTATTACACGACTTTATTATTACTTTGTAGTTATTAAGAACAATTCAGATGATAGATTCATCCAGTTTGTTGACAGATATCGTTTGTCATAGACCACCCACAGAGCATTGAACTTGTCCCAATTATGCAATTTGATAATGGAACTAGTTTTACACTTTTTAAGATATGGGATTCGTTTTTTTTTGTAAACGAATTGTATCAATAAAGCGCGCAATCGTCTTGTTTCCGATTTTTAAAACAAGTCTGAGGAAACAAATATCGGCAAAAAACGTTAAAAAAGGAGTGACCGCTTGACCTTTATGGCTTTGATTTTTGGTTTTCAAAATTAAAATCAAAACTCCGAAACAATACGATTGGAAAGTATGTGGAATATCATTGGTTCAAAGATCTTTTTACAATTAAAATCAATTCATGATCGTAAAAACTGTAAAACTAGTTTCCGAAAATGTAATCAAAAACATTGACAAAGCGTTTAACAAGTGTTTAACAATTATTATGATTTCTCTAGGTATCTTAAATAACTTAATAATATAAATTAAAAGGAAACAACAGCTCCATAATGGAGCAATTTGTACTTTTTTGATACAAATTGTGTGATGACTTCATCAAATATCCAGTTTCATCACAAATGACCGTCAAAATGTTGGTCAAGTTATTTTTGGTACATTTTGTAGCCTCATTTTCGACAAATACTCCTAAACTACACCACCTACCTGCTTAAAGTAACACCAAAATGAACAAAAAAACTGTTACTTTAAGCGAAAATTGTTACTTTAAGCAGGTAGGGCGTAGGTTAAATCGAAAAAAAGTTCAAATAGTGTTACTTTAAGCAAAATCAGGCTTTTTAATGTTACTTTAAGCGAAATCAGGCTTTTGAATTGCGCAATTTTAAAAATATTACGTAATGTTTAGCTTTTTTGTTACTTTAAGCAGAAATGAGGTCATAGAATTGCGCAATTTGGAAACATCACGTGATTAATTATTCTTAATACAAGGTAAAGGCTTACTGTATTACTTATATAGCCAGATCCCAAAAAACTAAATTAAGATTTTGCTTTTCATTTTGCACTTTTGATAACCTGACTTGACCTTGGAACTATTTGGAGAAACGGATTGTCCGAGAACAATTGTATAGACCAAAAAATGGTATTTTTTCAATATGTATATATTTTTTTTGATAATTTTTCATATCAAAAATATTTCTGAATGCTTAATCAGATGAAAAATATTTTTGAAATGCACTAAAAATACTTTACATCTGAAAATATTGAAGCATAAAAATGAAATCTTAAAAAAAACTGTTACTTTAAGCGGAACTGTTACTTTAAGCAGGTAGTGCGTGGGTTGAAAAAGTTACCACTATTCGCAAAAAAACTGTTACTTTAAGCGAATAGTGTTACTTTAAGCAGCGTTACTTTAAGCAGGTTGGTGGTGTAATTAAGAGGCATTTTAAAGATTTCCGTTTCTGTTTGTAAGCAACGCCTATGTCCCCTCCTTAAACAGAGAATACCGAATGCCCGAGCGAAAAAACACGGAAAAAACCGGCCGAAAAAGATACAGGCGCCATTTGTTTTAGCAAAGTCTTTTATCAAACCCCTAACCAGACATCTTAATACCAGACATCTTAATACCTTGGACCAAAAGGTATTCCAGAACTGAATTCCAATTATCTCACTAGACGCCCTACGCAATTATCTTAGCAAATTCAATTACACTTTTTGAACACTTTTAGTGACAGATAACTGGTTAGGTGGTGTTTAATATTTACATTTTAATATGTATCAACTCAGTGTGGTTTGCGGAAAAGACATGTCACATGTGGCACATCACATGCAACTTTCACCAATGAGGAATTCATATTATACTGTACTTTACACCAACAATAGAATATAAAGTCTAAAATCTAAATAAAATGTTTTGATTTATTTGTTTTTCACCAGAATACGTTATACACGACCCTGAACGTTGCCAGAAGTGTTGGAAGCGTTGGGCGTTGTGGAAATTTTCACATTTCATTGCGTTAAAGTGTCGTGTTAAGGTGTATGGTCCATACAGTATGGTACCAAGCTTTATGGACTATACTATCTATGGTCACAGTACAGTGATGAACATTTAATAACTGGTAATATCGGGCGAGTAAGGCGACAAGTGGCCCGCTCTCGTCATTTCCGATTCTAATATTACTAGAAATTCCAGACTGACCGCTTGTAGAAGCTCCAAAAGCTTACAGAAGCTAACAAACGCTTATAAAAGCTTACTTGAAGCTCACAAA
This sequence comes from Oikopleura albicans, assembly GCA_004367875.1. Taxonomy (NCBI): domain Eukaryota; kingdom Metazoa; phylum Chordata; class Appendicularia; order Copelata; family Oikopleuridae; genus Oikopleura; species Oikopleura albicans. The sequence continues at coordinate 21,622 of SCLG01000988.1, forward strand.
AATAAAAATTGGCCCACATGTCATCTTACTCACATTATAGTCCTCTAAAGACCATACTTGTTTCCCGAGTTTGAGTTTTATAAAACCAGAATTGTGCGGTTCGATTTTAGTCTGAGTTATAATCTGGAGTTTTATAACTTATATATACTATAATATAGCATATATAAATTTAATACCATGAGAAAACTCTATAGAGCTCTACCGCGACGCATGCTTGAGCCCAGCTGTCGCGATAAAGCTTATGATGGCAAATTTGGAGATATCTAGCGGAAATTAATAAAGTACTGTAATAAAAAACGAGACGTTATCAATAGGAGGAATATGAGAGTGATGTGATTTTCGGATTGCACGGATAATTTAATTACTTGTGATTTTTAAGTTGAATGTACGAAAACACTGGCTCATATAGATAAATCTTATTATTTTTATAATAATTGATTTTTAAAATAATAGAGTAATAATCCAGCTTTAATCCTCGTACCATCAACCACACAGTACGCAAAGCAGAAAAGTTAACTAAAAGATGTATGCCACGTTTTCTAGCCTATATAACATAATTATACTTTAAAAGCGGGTCAAGTGCTAACATAATGACAAAAAAAAGTGATGAACTCATCACAAAAGTGGCTGTTGAATCTGTCCGGCCAATCAGCGTGCTCGAACAGCGACAGATCATATTTTTGTGAGCAAAAATTAATTAATTAAAAATTATTTAAAATGCACTCAATCAATCTTTTTTGTCCATTATGTCAGCGTTTGACCCGCTTTCAACTTATAAATACGTTATAACACATGTCAGATTGATTTTTGCGTTTCTAGAAAATAA
>SCLG01000990.1:0-21805 GCA_004367875.1 Oikopleura albicans
ATTAAATTCTTAAAAAATGTAAGTTTTTTATTTAATTGTTACATTTAGTTAATGAAGGTTGGTAATTACGACTTTAGGTTTTTATCGCCTTCGTGGTTGTATTTAATAACCGCTTATATACCAAGTATCTTGGTAAAAAATTATTCTCTGAAAACTCGGATTTACCGAAAATATCAGAAATTTTATTAAAAATCCTTGCAATTTATGAAAAAATTTGCAAAAATCCCCCGTAAATTATTGGATTTACCTATAATATACCGGAAAGTCTAAAATATTTTTGGGGTTTTTTATACCAAAATATTATCAATTAAGCTCACGGAAGCCGTAGCCCAGGGGTTTGATACTGAGCGTACTAAACGGGACATTGAGGGTTCGATTCCCGTCAGGCCCGAAAAATTTCATGTATTAAATCGTTGTCGGGCCAACTTCTTAATAAGTTGACTCAGACAACGGTTACGACTAGGTGTTCCCCTGGGCTGCCGCTTTCGTTTTATAAAATTTCAGATTTCTGTGCTTTCTATTCCACATTCTTACTTTTTCCCGAAATTTATTCGGAAAAAACACAGTTTGACATAATGCCTTTATTATTACGGATTTACTGTAGTAAACTAAAACTGTCCAGTTCAAAGAAATGTTTTTTGGCTAGATTTACTGTTAAAAAACTGTTATTCTTAAAAACTTGAACGTGACAAAAACTGGCATGTTTAAAAACACTCCATTTAGCGTGAAAGGATCATAAAATGGTTCTTTACTGGAAAAACCAAAATTTTATAAATTTTCCGTTTTAATACCGCGTACGCGGTTAAAAAATTGTTTCGTTACCTCAAATTCTAGAAAAATTTACCAAAATTTACCAGTTTATACACGCTATAAGGCCAGGTCAAATTATTTTGCTAAAATCACGGACAAAAACAGGCTAAACGGGTATCCTCGCTTAAACCATCCAAAACTTTAGAATGGATGGAGATGAAGATACTGACTACCTAGCAACTATAGCCAGAGATGGCATATTGCTTACAAAACTTAACAATTTAACCCTTGTGGACCTGCCGTCGGCCTCAGAAGGCGGAATGGGACACTCGACCTTCGGAGTGCTAAATTCGGCACGCCTTATGGGAAGAGGGGCCACCTTTTCACCGGTCGAAAACCCAGCGGGGTGTGTCTTGAACGCGCAGGCGATAAATTCTGCGACTATCAAGCTGGCTTTTGGGTCAAGTTTTATTACCGCGTCACGCGGTATTACATCCGAATTGTTTGGAGCGCTCCTTACAACACCGGACACTTCAATTATGCAAGTAGTCGAACAAATTGTCGGGACACGACTATTAAACGGTTTCGAAGACTTGGGCGAAAAAGGCGACCATTGCGAGACATATTTGGTCGAAATCGCACCGGGAAATCGTCCAAATCATAGCGATGATTTCGCATTTCCAGAAAAAGGATGGCAAGCAGTCGGCTTTTGCCACTCTATTGACCGAGAGTAAGTCAATAAACTTAATACGTCTTTACTCAATACAACATATAAAATCGAACCTTAAGATAAAATCAACAAAAGTTCCCATTATATGTTGAAAATTTTTATTACCGTGTCACACGGTATGAAAATGTCCATGTTAAAATCACAAAATACAACAAAAAACCTAAAATTTGTTTATAACAAATAATATGATTTGTTGTATTATAAATAAGAATAGGTTAAAATTTATTTAATAAATAAATTCAGTGCCGTACGACAAGGAATCGATGATATTCCGTGGGCGGGCAGAGGCAAGCCATGTGCGTCACAATTCCGGGGCCTTGTTCTTGATGCTTATCAAGACTTTAAAAAGGCAAAATTTTGGCATATTCTGAACACGAAATGGTTTGAGGCCGAGACTTTTCATTCGCTACGATCGGGAAACCTTGGTAGTAAATATCTAGTGGACCAAAATGACACAATACAAAGTTTGCTAGATATTCACTTAGAGCCAGGGCTTTTCTCGGGAGGGGCGAGTTTTAAGTTTCCGGTGTCAATCCGTGTAACTGGTGTTCCGTTGGACAATATTTTGGCTTTTAGGTCACTTTACCCAACTTTTCCGGAATTCAGACAAAGGGGCTTAGTCGCACATTTTGCCCAAAAGGCCTCGGAGCGTAGTTACCGAACTCGTCTCGGTATTAATCAATCTGAACTGGAAAAGTTGTACCGCAAACATTTGGACGAAAACATCGAAAATACAAACGTTCCTATCCGATTCCCGGTGAACTGGCAGTATTTTCTCAACGACGATGTACGAGTCCTCAATGATATAATGGACACATTGATGAAGCTCGATAAACTACAAATATCGGCGAACTTGCCAATTAGGCTAAATTCTATACCAGGTAAAAATAATTTATGACAAATTAAAATATATTTAACTTTTATACCGAGAAACTCGGTTAAAAAATTGCAATTTACTAAAGAAAATTATCTAGCGATACAAAATCGGGATAAAAAATACATTAGCAAATTGAAATTATTAATATTTGAGACCTTATAAAAACGCAGCTTTTATAAGGGACAAAATTTATAAACGCAGTCTTTATAAGGAAAAATTTGTAAAAAACCTTATAAACAACACCCTAGCTAATATATCTTATTTATTTAGCCATGATTCTGGAGTTGTTAAAAGCAATCGGCAATGATACTACAGAAAGATTCATGGATTTCTGTCTGATCAAAGCGGCCAGTAATATTTTGCCAAAACTGTCGCGTGACGATCGTCGAGAGGTCGTAGACAAAATGGACACGGACGAAATAAGAGAGCGCTTTTTGGTCGAAGTTATCCAGATTGGGTTTCAATACCTACACAGGAATTGTCCACGCTCAACGTCGCCAAGTTTTCTTACCGAGTTTTTCGGTACTAAAAATCTAACAAATCGTCAGTTATGGCTCAACAATATCCGACGCTATATTGATCCAACTGACGATAAACCATTGTCGCGAAGTCACTTTTGGGACATGGTGGAAGAAGTGGCGTCAATATCAGGGGCAGAAGGTAAATTATTAAAACATTATAAAATGATTTAAGCACTAGGGTGATCAGTGGCGCAAGTAGCATAAAGCTCGGCTCGTAATCACGAGATTGTGTGTTCGAATCCCAGCCAGAGCATGGGTTTTTAAAGCTCATCCAGTTGCCTCACGGGTTATATTCAACTGTCACAAATAAAGACAGACACACAACCGGCTTTATCCTACAAGTCACGATTTCATCCTTTTTAGAAAAGGAGTAAATTATATAAATACCAAGTTGAAATTGGTAAAAACCTTATAAAAATTAAAACTAAAATGCTTAAAATTTATTTAAGATGGAGTACGCTCGACGCTGGCGCGCATGTTTTTTGTAGCAGTGGCGCCATTATTCGACCAGGAACTGGATGTAAGCGCCAAAAATATGAGATCAAGGGCGCTGATTTCAATTTTTGCTCTACGAGTAGAAATGAGCCTGTTTCCATTGGATACTTATCACAAGAATCCCTGGATGCATCGAGCAGGCTGGTTCGTAAATGTAATGAGGGGTATCATTCCGACAAAAGCGCACGCGGAAATGGTCCGAAAGTGCGCAAAACTGCTTAACCAAGAATCGGCAAGACCAATCCGTTTCAACGCATTTGCGAATCGAGAGGATTTTGTGGAGGTACAAAAACTGTTGCACGCATGGTTCATTTATGGGAGGCATGCCACCAAAAAACTGCAACTTCCTTTAAATTCAATACCGAGTAGCTCGGTAAATAAACGAAAGCTTGATTGCTTGACATCCGACGACGAGGATGAAGAAGGGGGAGCGTTGATGTTTAAACAACTCATTAAAGCTGGCCCCACCAAAATAGACCTGGACGATTCAGTGTCGTTAGCGACGAAAACGACGTATTCGCCCACGGAATTGTCAGTGGCTTTTGAACGGGACGCTCAACAGATAGCACTCGACCTTCAAAACAATTTGATACCAGATAACCTGGTAAAATTTGAAGAAGAGGGCGACGAGAACGATTTTCGGGCCATCTTAGCAGAAACACCCCCAGAAGCAAATACACAGATGTATCAACCGGCAGCTAATCTCAGCGAATATTTGCAAAGACGAGACCCGGATGAAACGGACTGTGACCTTCCATCGGACGTCGGGTCAGAATTGACCTTTAATCTGGGTCAGTGGGAGGCAGATTATACCGAAGAACTCGGTAATTTAACAGCGGCAAACGCCACACTCAATCGCACGTTAGTCGACCAAGACAACAACGAGAAAGTGCTAACCGACTACGAATTTGGTAATTTCAAGTCGTGCCCGGACTCGATTTATACAACATTGAATGTGAACGACATGATTTCCACACATATGGCAATGATGGCGTCTAAATCAACGGACTTTCGCCCGATCGATTTCCCTCGTACGAATTTCGAAGCACAAGGGCGTACGATGGCGAAATGTGACGTTAAGGACGCACAAGGGCGAAAATGTCCGAACTATGCCGAATTGGACAATGTATACCAGGGTTTTTCTGGTACCAACAAATGCCGACGGCACAAGATGGCGCGAATATCGGATGAAAGGGCCCACATTGCCGACGAAAACCGAATTCGAGAGCTACTTCAAAACTCTGGAAATAGGCGCGCGCTTCGTGTCCCAGTTTTGAATAATACCGTAACAATCACGGTATCAATGCGATCATTGGCGGCCCTACCAATCGTGTTACAACGGGCCGACTCAGCCGAACTGGGCTTCCAAAGATCGTTACAAAACTTTGGAAGAATACTAATGTTTTTCGCCGAGCAAAATATCGCGATTAGACAAGGCCGAGAACAACAAACCCCAACAGGTAAATATATAACAGATATACTAACCTTAAATATGAATATTTTCGTTAAAGTTTTACCAGGGTACCTGGTATATAATCGGAAAAGAGGGACCTTATAAAAGTAAAAAACTATTTGTTAAATTTATAAGTTTCTCAAAATTTATAAAATCTATATCTGACAAAAGTCAAGTAATTAAATTTAACAGAGATGAAAGCTTAAATTATTATAGTTAAAAGATTACAAAATTAAATTTAGCTAATATAATTATTTAGAAGCAGTATTTGACGAAAATCGTGCACTCACGCGATTTGGGCCGCCACCGCGAGGTTATACTTCATGGCGTGACACCTTCGCATGCGTCCGTTGTATGGCGGTATCTATGGGGTATTCCACATACGATAAAGAGGATTGGGCCACAATTGTGGCAAACATGCGCGATCTTGTGCTGGTTCAGGGTTTCGTTTCCAATCGAACCTTTCAAGAAGCACCCAAAATGGAACTAGACTCCGAAATTTTGGCTTCGGAGGTCGAATTTTGGAATAGATTATTCAACGGCCCGCCTCATACCGATCAACTCGGTAATCTTTACCCACCAGGTAAGAAATATTTCATTTCTAAAAAACTGTGCAAACATATGAAGGGATCCAAAAATTGGGTTAAAATTCATTACAAATTTATACCAAGTAACTTGGTAGAAAATTAATTCTAATATAAAATCCAAAAAAGGGATTTATAAGGTCTTAAAATCGCCTTGTAGCTTAAACAAGCAGAATAAAAGGGAAAAAATTAAAATAAGATCATTTAAAATCTAAAAGAAATTAGACTCCAATATAAATACAATTAGGTGTCAAATTACTTATGATTTCTTTTAAGCTTACTTCATGAACACATTGGAAAGCAAAATATTCCATACGAGCAACGATTATGAGGTATATTCGACACCATCATTGGGTGCCGTATTCTCCGGTTGCCCGGCCATGTGGATGAACCTGGAAACGCCACCTGTCAAAAGCCGGATCACTATCACCCTAACGTTCTCAGTTCACCACGATTTCGGAAAAGGAAACTATTTGAGTACCGTTTTTACTCCGAAATACTGGTTCGATTTTCTGTGCGTTCATGACACCACAGACACGTCAAAACCGGTTCAAATCCAAATCAAAGATTTGAAGGTCAAGCCGTTTACTCTTCCAGATACCGCGAACCGCGGTAATAATACTACCTCAACATCACCGGAAGAGCTAATGTCGGAGACGTTGAAGGTGTTAAATATCCGAGCGGGCCGAAAGGACATGCTACGGCAATATTTAATCACAATAGCGGCACTGGAACGTGAAGGATTAATCACTCACGAAGATCGTTTGGCTAGAGAGGAAACGGCAAATAAAAAAGTGGTACACACGGCGTTCAATATGGTTGATATGGTTAACTTATGGCATAAAAACAACATACAGTTAACTTTCTTGTCGGCCACGCCGTCGGACACGGCGTCCCTTGTACGATTTTCGGAATTTTTCGAACAAACGGCGCCGATCGGGTATCCAATGGGCTTAAACTTGCTCGAACGAGAGTCAAAGCCATATCAAATGCTTGCAAAGGGAGCCAACATCGTTTTATTATCCACCTGTGCCGGCACGTCGCCAAACATCCGAACACAGTTGGATATAAGCCATTATCCGACCGAAAATGGCAGAATTATACCTTTATTTTTAAGGTCAATTGATGTTTATACCGTGAATTGCACGGTAATAAGAAATTACCCTACCCTCCCGATAGGAGAATGGCACCTACTACAACCGGGAAGTGCCGCCACCTTAACACGACTGGCGAATGCGGGTCAACCGCGACTATCAACATCACTCAATGATGATGATAAGGCGGAAGGCCATAAAAAAGGGGGTTTTGATCACCTGGCCTCGTCAAATAACGCCATTTTACGCACGCAACGTATCAAGGCGGCATTCCTGGCCGAATCCGACGATTACAACGGAAATGTTAATCTTGTAACAAACTTTCCGTTGCGCATGAAAAAGACGGACGGCAACGTGGAGGAAATCCCTATCGAAAGTCGGATTTTGTGGGGAGGGCGTTCATTTCCGAACGCCACAAACCCAATTAATCGAAAGATTAATAGTGGAACGCGAAAACCATCGCACCCCACAACGACGACCATGGGTATGCTCTCGGTGACGGCAGCAAAAGCGTTTGAGCAAAACGAAACAGGCGTTGTCAATCGAGATGGCTTCAAATTATTACCGGGATCCCGGTATCAAAACCCGGCACGCATCTTCAACATGCAAGATTCATGTCGGGACCAATGTGAATCTTATGACGAACTTCACATGGTGTCATTAGTACAAGAGTGGAAACGGCATCAAGTTCGAGGTACTGATCTCACCTTCATGCACAGTCTTAGTCAAGCAGACATGTTGGCATTGACATACGCACAGGTAAAAAACGTAAAACATTATTACGATAACTCCCTTTAAAATATGCTAACTTACACATTCATAATAAATTATGAACAAGTTTCACTATTAAAACAAAGCCCAAAATATTAATATGTATAATTTATACCGAGTGATTCGGTACAAAGCATAAGTAGGATTGCTTAAAAATGATCTGAAAAGCAAAGTTGAAATTAAAAAACGGTCTAATTGACAAAAATAAAATTTCAAGAACAATAAAACTAAAATAAGGTTTATTTTAGAAGCGATACATGAGGGCGTCAAGACAATCACCAATCATGAACACGTCAGATCCACGGGTGATTTATGGGGAAAGAGGCTTTGACTTGCCGTTTTATTGGCCAAACTCGCAATTTAACCCCGACACAGCGCCAGACCATCATGTTACGCAACGACAGGTCGAATATGCGGCGACAGCCGTCATGCAAAATCGCTCAATTTACTTACCGAGTAGACTCGGTATTTCACAATATGAGCGTGATCGATATGTCAGTCGTCAGAGATTGACTGTATACCGCGACGCGACAAATCACAGCACATTACAGATGCTGAATGCCGAGCGGGACGCTTTCGAACAAGTTAGCGACAACTTGGCGACCATAAATTCTTCAATGGTTAACGACCCGCTAACAATCACAAAGGCGGGCATGAACTATTTGAAGAGCTTCTTAACCGCGGAACGCGGTATTGCAAACAAACAAATCGAAGATTTCGATCGTCAAGCGCTCAACAAGGTGTTGAACAATATCGAACGAATAAATTCGATCAAGGCAATAAACGAAGCACTCTTAAAAAATCCAGTGCGTCTATCTGACACCGACAAAGGGTGGTTTTTAATCACGCCTTTCCAATATCAATCGGTGCCAGATGGTCGCGAAATACACATTACCAATAATGCCCTCAATACCTTCTGGACAATTGATCATCTGGTCGCGTCGCAGGTATTTATAAGACAAGCTTTGCTCAAAAACGGCACAATAATTCCACGAGAATTAAATCCGGATTTCGCAAATCTGTCTTATGAAGAGTTCTTCGCGAATATGGCCTACATTCTTCAAGGTCTTATTCACACATAAGAACCCCAACAAAATTGTATATAAATTCTATACCTAATTAGTAGGTAATACAAAAATTATAAAATAAAAAATCTAGCAAACAAGACTAGAAATTTTCTTAACAGACAAAAAAGTCAAAATAAGTTCCTAAATTACAAAATTTGGGGCTCTATCGTGTGAAAAACATGCTATTATATGATTTTTCACACAAATCTCTCTTTTGTTAATTACTGCCCTTTCTGACATACCAAGTTTCTTGGTAAAAATTAATTTTAATAGAACATGCTTCCTATAAAACTACACTCCAAAATAAAAAACCTTTTGCAAATAAGCGCCAATCGTGTTTGATTATACTGGAAAAAATTCGTAAAAATTTTGTTTTCTGTGACGGTTATATGTTATTAACAGATATAAAATTTAGATTATTATCGTGTAGAACAGTGTCGTGTAAAAATGACAAAGCGCAAAGCAACGAAATCGGCAAAAACAACGGAAAATACTTCAAAAAGGTTTGGGTATTTCTTACCGAATAAACTCGGTATACAAAAGTTATTCTTTAGTTCCAAGTTAGCTCTGATTGACGAGTTGCCGGGACCAATGAACCCTAAAAAATCCTCTCCAAAAAAGACCAAAAAACCCTTAACACGGAAATATTGTTTATCGGAATCCAGTTCGGATGACGAAATCGAAAATAATTCCGTCTTAGGCGAAGGTGACACTACAGTAGTAGAAAATAAGACTGCCAATAAAAAGTCAGATCTTAAAAAGCCTGTGGCGGAGGCAAAAAAGTCACCCGCAAAAGCTAAGACGCCTGTCAAAGGCGCAAAAACTTCCATACCGGGTAACCCGGTAAATAAGGGTTCGCCACTGGTCCAACGGAGCAAGATAATAACGGTTCCAAGGTCCCCTTATTCTCAATCATCAGTACTAATGCAAGAAGTTCATGCACTTATGGGCGAAGCAGCAGAACTGGAAGCAGGCAGTGCGGCAAAAGAGTTGGTCATTGCAAACTTCGAACTCTCCAAAGTCAAAATGGACGCGTTCTTTTTTCGTTTGTTAAAAGACGAAAAGATGACGAAGGAATCCCTAGAAAAAATGATGGACGACTTACCGCTTGAGAAAAAGTGCAAAGTTTACCTCAAAGACGTCTATCAAGGCCTTCTAGACGAGGCAGAAAATCTGGCCGCCGCAACATGTGTCGAGATACATGAGGAAAATTGGCTAGAAAAGAATTTCCCAAAAGAAAAAGGTAAAAATCTTTCGCTTTAATTAAAATTCGGACTGATCTATATCAGTCCGTTAAAACCGAGTCAAAATCGGTAAAAATCCGTTCAATATAATACTTTGAAAAGAATTTTAATTTCATACCGAGAGCATATCGGTAATAATATGTATATCTATATCTGAATATATACAAAAAGACTACTTGAAAATGCAGTATAACTAAAAAATGATATTTAAATATTACACATATATTATCAAAAAGGGGAATTTTCGACACACAGGGTAGTTTCTTCCCTATAAGTTCTACCTTATGTCCCGATAACTGGTGAGGGGTTAAAGTTAAGGAAATATGAGTTGATATATATGATGTAAAGTATGTATTATACAAGTAGGCTGAACTTTGCCCTTACCCAGTTCATTTTCTTCAACTGCCCATACTGCCTTATATTTGATATAAGGGTATGTGGTAGCCGGGGTTCGAACTCACGCCTGAGGCAGTGAGAGCCGAAGATCGTACCTCTCAACCAGCCGGCCACCAATTGTAACGCAATAAATTGTATTACTTATAGAATCAAAATACATAAATTAAAATTAAAATGTTACTATATTATCATAAAATATACTTAAATTAAAATTACTTAGAATAAAATTAAATTAAAATAACCAGTATAATAAAATTTTAAGGGCAATTTATTGAATACGTAAAATTGGAGGGCTTTATGGCACAAATGCGCGAAGAAATACTTCAAGAAGTCGAAGAATCTTCAGTCGCAACAGCAGAATTGGGGTTTTTGCCCTCTGCGTCAGAATTATCAACGGCCAGTCGCGATATGGGCGACCGGAACGAAGAAATTCAACAAAAAGAGCAAAAAACTTTGACACCGAGTGATTCGGTAAAACCAAATGTGGACACTGTAACGGTGTCAAAAACAAATGCACCTAAAAACCTTATACCGAGTGACTCGGTAAACGCTAATCAAGACTCTATTAAGGACTTAATTAAAACAGAATTACAAAATTTCTGGAATAATAAAGTCGCGGATATTAAAAAGGAGGTGGAATCACTGATTACAGTGAATATCACTGAATTTTTAACCAAGAAAATGGAGGATTGGCGCGATAATATTGAAAACCAGTGTTCAAAAAGGGAAAATTCTCCACGCGCCCCCGTTTTCTTTGACATGCCCATAAGTGACTCAGACATTGAACCTATGGGAGAAAAACATTGTCAACATGTTTTGGCAAACAATCTGCTGCTAGCACAGGCACAAGACGTTCAATTAGTAATAGTTGACGTTTTAGGCCTGTTCAGGAACCCTTTAACAATGCAAGTTGTGAAATGGGTGGACTATTTTTTGGAGCTCGATAACAAAACGAGAGCAGAATATAGTCTAAAGGCCAAGATTGTCCTTATTTTGTTCCATCAAATTACCGAGATTTTATCGGTACAAACGGATATTTCGTGCGCACACATTCACCATAAATTTACTCAAATAGTGATGAATGTGGCTGCAATGAAATTACACAAAATGCCACAGTTTTCAATTATTAAGTTAAATCTGGACAAACTAAATCCAAAACTTACACTTAAACAGTGGTCCAAATACATGAATTTGATGTTGCCACAAACTTTTTTGTCCCAGGCTTCCCATTTCACACGCTGCGCACAAAATACAACATTCAAAGATTTGACCTTCAAGCAATTTCGCGCAAAGGTCAAACAATTGGATGAAGCAGCAGAAGTATTGTTGCCAAAACTGTCGGCGGGACCAAAAAGGGACCCTTACTCTTCATCTTCAGACTCAAATACAGGGTCTGAAGATGAAGAGGGCCAAAAATTGGTCGAAACTTTTTCACAAAATTTGGATACCGTGTTACACGGTAATGAAGAAAAAATGGAGATTGATCCCAAAAATATTCCATTATCTGGAAGCGAGACTTCACAGAAAGAGGTCACAAACGTGAAGCCTTCCGTGCCAAAAACGGCAAATAAGGTCAAGCGAAAAGCTGATCCAAAAAGTCTGATGGCTAGGCTCCAAAATGTCAAACCCATCAGTCGCATAAATCAAGACGGAATCAGTAAATCTGGTGCTGAGTCATTATCAAGACTTTTTAACAAAGTAAATGCTCAGAATAAGATTAACCTTTCCAAAAAATAGTTCGTTCAAGAACCTATAAAAAATTCTTTTTTATACCGCGTCACGCGGTAAAAGTTGTTCGTTTTCTTGATTAGTTTACCAAATCTAAAATGCTATTTATTCTGAGAAAAGTACATTAAACATATCTTTAATTATTTATCCAAGTTGCGTAAAAAATTTTCATTTAATTTAGAATGAGACGAAATGAAATTGGAGGATAATTTGAGAAAAACAATTTTCGCAGATAGAATCAATAAGGTCGCTGACGAAAATGGCCATCTAAACATAGAAGGCGAGTTCGCACCAAAATCAGTCTTACCCGTAGATTGGCGAGGAAATATAGTTATAAACGAAAAAGGAACGATTCAAGGACCTTTTACGCATTTGGAATGGCTAGCCTATTCACAAGAACTATGGCTAAAAGTTTCACAATTAACCGAACCTGACAGGTTCCCAGTTATAAATAAAGATACCGGGTTACCCGGTAAATATATACCCGACTGGAGAGACATATTTTTCAGGTCACCAGATCATTTTTACGCCGGATCTTTTTATCATTTTTCAAAAGAGTGGTTAACTACAATTAATACACTACCGGACAACGATGATCTAAAATTCCAATGTTATTCGGCAGTTTGGTCAGGGATTGATTTATCTCAAAACCAAGCTGAAGTCAGCAAGGAAAAAGCAAGAAATTTCCGTAATCACGGAAAATTTTATACCACCAAAGTACCGCACAAGCTTAACACTTGGGTTAGGGAAAAGTTGGGACCCGACGAAAATAAGACCCCTGCGCAAATTATTAGGGATAATCGTTGGTGGCCCCTTTATAAAAACATACCGCGAAATTTAAGCGGTAAAAGGCCGGAATTTAACGCAAAATCAGAGGTCACAAGAAAATATTCAGATTTTTTGACTACAGAGATAAATAAAAATATTAATCACGGGGCAATGGCGGTTACAACTGAGGAATTCCCAGTTCTAATCAGTCAACTGGTAGTAGTCGATGACGTGGGTAAAAAGAAACGTAAATGTTTCGATGGCGGCCTAATCAAAATCTTAGAGAGCCATAAAACTGTATGTAAGCTACATACAATACCTCAATTTTACGCCCTCATAAATAAAAATGACCTTATGACCAAAGTGGACGATAAGGAGGGTTTTTACCAGTTTTTATTAAATGGGGATTCAATTGCATATACCGGGCAAAAAACCGGTAAATTATACTTAATAAGTAGAGCGGCAGCCTTTGGATTACCACGAATACCGGGTGATTTCCAGAGGGGAAATAATTGTGCCATCTCTTTTTTGGAAAAACTAGGGGTTAGAGTCAGACTTTATCTCGACGATAGGGGTATGGTGGACCAACCTTTTATTAGAAATTCCAAATTTCATGCTCCAATCAACGCCTTCCTAACGTGTTTGGTTTTAATCGCAGTAGGGGGGTTTATCTCATTAAACAAATCTGAATTGTATGGGGATACAAAAATGACCTTTTTAGGAATGGACCTAAATTCGGCCGAACAAACGGTCACAGTTCCCCAGAAAAAGTGGGAAAAACTTACCAATAAACTTAACTTGGTATTAAAAAATCCTGATAAACCGATAACATCCAAAAATATCGAGCGGATAAGAGGTTTAGCGATCTCGTTTTTGATCGCCATCCCGATGGCGAAATTATATATTAGGCGAATGACCCAATATATAGTGGCCGCGTGGAATCAGGGAATCACAAAATTTGAGAAACCACCACCTAGACTCTTAGAAGAGTTTGGTTGGTGGGTTCAACAAACATATTTTGTGATTAGTTGCTCATGGTTACCTAGATGTTTAATTCACCTTGAAGTCAAAAATATATATACAGACGCATCACTATTTGCAGGTGGGGCGGTTATATTACAAGACACTAACGAGTTAACCGACTTTTTTACGGTGTATTGGGACAATCTTGAGAAAGATTGGGCAATACACCTTAAAGAAGCAATTATTATTTACCGGGCGTTAAACCGGTATAAATCACAAATTCAAGGAAAACTTCTAGCCATTTTCACAGACAACTCAGCTGTGTATTATGCTACAAAAAGTGGATGCAGTGACCCTACACTCAATGACATTATCCTCATGATTTACCAAAAAGCATTCGAATACAACTGCGAATTAAAATTTGCATTGGTGCCAACCAAAGAACAATTAGCAGACGCCCCATCTAGAAATATAGATTTTAACGAAGAGAGAATTTTGAGTTCAGCCTTTTTCGTTATAAACCAGCTTTTTGGCCCTGTAGATTTAGATGTGATGGCGGGAAGTTGGAACAACGTTTGTGAGGACTTCATCGCAGCCTCTTTTGAGGACGAAAGGCAACTAAAAGTTGACTTTTTTACTCACACAAACATTGTTAACAGATATATGTGGATTTTTCCACCAAAATGTCTGGCAGACAAAACAGCTACTTTTATTACCGAGTTCTATCGGTATCAAAATTGGATTTTTGTTTTTCACAGATTCCAAGAGTGGCCTATGGCAATGTCTGTTTTGTACCAACTAAAATCTACAAGATTTATTCTTATTGGCACAAAAGCATCACCAGCAACGGAGGTACCTTGCCGAAAACGTGCTTTTAGCACGACAGGTGAAAATTTTTGGAAACTTAATACAAAACCATTCGAAACTTGGATTTGTATTAATAACGAAAAATTTTCATTCTTGCCAAAATTCGCGAAATTAGCGGAACTGCCAAAATTCTACTTTCCGGGAAAATTTATGTAAAAAGGAGGGGGGTCTTAAAATTACATTTTGTAAAATTTTTATTTGTTACCAAGGTTCTTGGTATTTATTAAACATTGAACTGTTACTTTTCAAAAAATGTGTTAAGTTATGGTATGAATAGGTTATCCGTTTCCAGCCAGAAAACGCAGAAATCATACTATAAATTATCATAAAAATTAAAAATATTTTTTTTATTAAAACGAGTATAAGGTCGAATAAATCAAAATATTATTTTTTATAAGGTCATTAATCAAGAACTATAAAGGCTAAAATAACGAGTTTCCATCTATCATTTTAAAATTTATTTAGAATGACAGAGGAATCCACGTTAGCCAATATTCAATCAACAGAGGACTTACATGGTCTCGGAATCTACGATGACGACACCAAAAAGTCCTCTAGCCTTCATAAGGGTTGCCTTGTGGACATCTCACAAGATGTCAAAACAGGCAAAATAAGGCTAGAAGACATTGAAGGAGGGGACCTTATAGCACGTCGAAAAGACCTAGACGTATTTAAGGCCCGACAATATTCAATCCGAAAGTCCTGGGAGGAATGGGTAACCATCCAAACAGAACTGACGGAAAATCATGAGCGTTTTGTCAAGCTTACGGCTATTCCGGAGGAAGACAGAACTCTGGATCAAGCCGAGGCGCTACAAACGATCATGGATTCGCTCCCTCCAGATTGGAGAGACGAAGATTGGGAGGAAAATTTGAGGTCCACGGAACACCAAGTTAACGATAACTTAAAAAAGTTACAGGTAGGAAAACTCAAATTTGTCCGGGCCCCTTTTTATACCAAGTTACTTGGTAGATAAATATAAAAATGCTTAAAAAATGTCTTCAAAAAAGGATGCGACCTTATAACCTCCTGATAAAATTAATAAAATTAAAAATTAAGGACATAAATCGCATCTATAACCAAGCGAGTCGAGATCTTATCAATGATCGAAAACGAAAAGGGTTATACGGGGTGCGCGAAGACCCCACGACGAAGAAAATTTGGTGTGACCTTAAACACGCACCAAATTACGCGTCATATTCTCAACCGGCCAAAGAAGACGAAGTCGCACTAGGGCGCGAAATACGCCACACTTTGACCGAAAATCAAACAATAATCCAACATGACCGTTTTATGAAATTACTAAAACGTTACTTGTCATGCTGGGAAGAGCAATCAGCCATGTATATTGTTATACAACAAACAATTGCAAGGCTGACGGCTATGGTGTCCAATGTTAAATATACCAGGCTTAAACTGGTACAAATGGGAAAACGGGTGCTTTGCTCAGAAGCTTGGGCACGCGCCGAGCTTCTTGAATACAACAACAAGTTGGATCCAAGAATGCTAGAGGCGGCCGAAGAACCCATTAGGCACAAAATGCATAAGTTTATGCTGGCGGACATTAAAGAAAATAAACTTAAAAGTGAATTTCGCTCGTGCGGGGATTTGCCACCGTCAAAATTTCAAGAGTATTTTAACAAAGCGGTGGCAAACAAACCCCAGTACAACAAACCTCAACCGAGACCGCCCCAACAGGCCAGTACTAGTACCGCGCAAAGCGGTAATAATACTAGTCAAAGAGGCCGAGGCCGAGGCCGAGGCAAGGGCCGGGGAGGTCGAGGAGGAGGTCAGGGTCATAGCAATTCGCAGGGGCAGGCAAATAACCAGGATAAAGGGGTTTTTGTGCCACATGACGTGCAAAACAAGTTTTTAAACGCACTCAGCGCAATGACTCAAAAGCCAAAAAATTAGGAAAAAGTAATTCAAAAACGGGAATGTTGGACTTTCGCCCTTTGTTACATTTTACCTTTCTTGACTTTTATACCGAGTATAATCGGTAAAGATAAAAATTTCTTACCAAGAAATCGCTTGATATTTGAAATATCAAAAGGTTTAAATTATTTTGACACTCAAATTACTGCAAAATTAAATTAGCAAGGAATTCACAAATTCGTAAAAATAAAATCTGGCCAAAATTCACCTCAAAAGTCAATTTGAAATCGGAGTAATCGGCAGCCAATCAGAAATGCGAAAAAACGCACTTTTCATTTCAAATTTCTAGATCTTGAGCGCCGAAAGCGAATATCCAAAAATTTGACAGTTTCAAATCTGCGAAAAAACAGGACAAAAACAACTCAAACAAAAAAGAAAAAGTGAAACAATTTAAAATGGCAAAGGTAAGCTTATTAAAATTGTACTTTATTTCTAAAAATAAAACCTTTTATTGGCTACCAGGGTACCTGGTATGAAGTGACCGTTGAAATAAAAACGGGGAAAATGTTAAAAAATTTACAAAAAACGGCATGTAAGAAAAATATTCATTCAGAATAATGAAGTCGGAGTCCCAGTCGAACTCGTTACAGAGACACTGGGATATCTCGAAAATTATTCGAAGAAGATAGACGAGGCCGAGCGAGTTAAGGTCATGGATGCACTTATGGCATTGGGGCATTGCGTGGAGGTGCACTATGACCAGAAATTCCCTGACCAGAAAAAAGATGAAAGGGAAATTCTTAAGGGGGTCCAGAAAATGGACATCCAAGAGAAAGCCCCCTATTCTGAAATCTGTAAAGGGGGTTCTGGCGCAACAGCCGTCCCACCAAACAAAATCAGCAAACCAAATGTGGCATTTGTCGCGGAGGCGGGAAATTCGCAAGGTAAATGAGTATACATTTTACACTTTACATACCGAGTGATTCGGTAAAATAGAAATGGGATTTGAAAACTGTTAAACTCGTATCGCGAGGAGCAAAAAATTTTCAGAAAGAAATGTAAAACTTATTAAAAAATCGCTTACACCAAAATTTAGGTGGTAATGAGCATCAAGAGGGTCCGAGTTCATTATGCCGCCGGCAAATAAAGAACTTACAAAGAAAGGTGGCGTCGCTCGAAAGCAAAATGGGATTAATCATGAATCTGAATAATCCCAGAATGCCGAAAAAGGGAACAAAACCGAACAAATTCTTGCATTAAAATTTTAAGAATTAAAAAACCCCTATTAAAAACCTAAAATTGGTTTTTACTGCCTATAATACCGCGTAACGCGGTACTTAAAATAATTAACCTTAAAATTTCATTAAAAAACCTGTCTAAGAATAGCTTTATTACCGCGTAACGCGGTACTTATCTATTTTTAAACTTATTTATTTTATATTTAGCCTTCATTCAAACTTTTTTACATATGTATATTTTGCAAAAAAGCCAAAAAATAAAGCCAAAATGAAAAATCTATAAATTTATTTTCAATTCAGGAAGTAACATTTATTACTAATGTCAAAATAATTTAAGACATGAAAATCGACCAGATTTTGGCGATTAGTAAAGATTCAAGATGGAATAAAGAGGCTGACAAAATCTGGGATGAATTTTTAATTTTCGAAAAATTAAACCCAGACCAAGAGCGCCAAATACAAATAAAAACTTTCCTAATTGAAAAATATTTATGTAAATGCGAAAAAGTGCAAATTAAACCTTGTAATTTAACACTTTGGCTAAATAAATTAATACAGTCCATCCAGGAATATTGCCCAAATAAATTAAGCCCAAAAAGTATAAGGGAATTAAGGTCAGCACTCCAGCAAACTGAACGCTTTCTATTAAAAAATAATCCAATTACTTACCGAAGAGCTCGGTATTTACCATTAGGAAGATTAAAAGAACTATCTTTTCACCTCTGGAAAAACGACCCAACCAAAAGATCTAAACATGTTAATAGATCGGCCTCTTTGGCTTACATCTTATCTTGGCTCTCAGGATCCAGAATGATCGACATATGTCGACTACACTGGGAAGACTTAAGGTCCATAGAAAATAAATCAGGAAAATTTATAACGGCCAAAATAAGATGTAGCAAAGGAAACGTTGGTAAAAGACGCGAGATCATTACGTTTAAGGTAATAAATGATAATGACCTCAACGTTTTTAAACGCTTAAAGAAATTTTGGCAATATCAAAACAACCCCAGCAAGGGTTTCATTTTTGAAAATACCAAGAAACTTGGTAAACATTATGCCCCGGGGCAATTAGTAAGGGCTGCTAGACTAGCGGCCAGGGACTTAAACTGGAAAAAACGAGATTGGCCACGAGCACACTCAGGCCGACGGAGCATGGCTCCGCTATTAATGAAAATGGGAATAAAATCCCAAATCATTAACGTTTTTATGAGATGGGTCCATGGCAGTAGCATGTTAAGTCACTACCAAGGGACCACTCTTGAGACCACAAATACAGGCGTGGCGTTCCACTTAGCAGATAATATAGATAAAGGAAATTTGGACAATATTCAGGACGACTTGTACAATTTTTAATTATTTATATACAAGTGCGTCTTTTTATCATTACCGAAAATTACTCGGTATTCAAACCATAATTATAGAATGTCGAAAATCGGTCTAATTGCAGAGATGTTTGACAATTCTAGAATTACAAAATGCAACTTTAGACGGACAAATTTCATATTACATGAAATTTTCAATAGCACTCTCTATAGTAACAAGATCAGAGGAGAAGCACGAAAATGCATTAATATATTAAATAATTTGTACCAAAACGGATCCTTTTCCAAGTTCATATTGATTTCGGTTTTGCTAAATCATGACCTTTTTGAAGAGTTTAGACCAAGATTAACTTGGTATTCTAGCTTGAAAGAATTACGTGAAACAGCAACACCGGAATTGACAAATTAGAATACATAATTTATACCGGGGTACCCGGTAAAGTTTATAAGGTCCGATTAACACAAAAATTTTGTAAAAAATTACATTATAGAAATCGGCAAAAAAGGTCATGCCACGTAATGTAATTGCATTGCCAGACGGAACATTTGAAATAATGAAAACCGCTGGAAGGCGTCAGAGCGTAGCAGTAATCCAAAATTGGCCGATATATGGTCAATATCGCGAACAAATAATGTGCTACTTCGCGAGTCTATCATTCAATGCTCACAAAAGTTTCGCAATTCTGGCATCAATTATCTACGCCAAGCCAGTTGGAACCTTATTCCAAATTGGCAACGAAAGAAATGCAATTCTTCAAGTTGATGACTTGTTAGATTGCATGATTTCAGGCGCTCAAGAAGGTAAAATTGCGACTTAAATACCAAGATAAATTTGGTAATAAAATACTATTTAAAAAATAGCTTTCAATGTCTGTCATGCTTCGCCATTCTATACGGAGTACATGGCCAATATGACAGACGACGAACATTATTTGCTTTGGAATCTAAACGATTTCCTACGAAAAGCAGATATGTTATCCATCGCGGGCGAAACCGACAATCACAAAAGGTTGCTGATTCGGGAACTTCAACCAGAATTAGTAATTCTATGCTTCGGATGCCTTGCTGTGGGCCAATCTTCAAAAGAATTCGTTGAAGATCTCCTGGTAAAATGCGGGAAACGGTGAAAACTGCAAAATATTTATTATTAGAATAATGCTATAAAAACCTGCCAAAATAAATACCAAGTTCAAATTGGTAACTAATTTAAAATGACTACGAGTTATTATTATGTACTAGAAATACGGTGACTAATTACGAGAGTAAGAGTACAATAACCGTTAAAAAGAGCTAGCGAGTTCGGGATCTAACCATACTTTAGTAAAAACAGAAGTAATGGATAGGGTAGTAACAATAACATAGAGATCGGGTTACAACCAATCAGAATTAAGGGTTACTACAAGATAGCGAAAGTTAGGGTGATTATACTCTATTTATTTCTAGAATTACAAAATAAAATCGAGTTGAGCAAACGCGAAACTCGAATCATTCAAAATTAGTTGTTCAGCTGAACAACAATAGAGAAATTTATTAAGATTAAATTCTTAAAAATCCCCACCCTCCCGTTAAAATCCATATACAGGAAATAGGGCAAAAATAGGGTAAATAGTACTACAGTTAACATACCATAAACATCATGGTAATAAATTGACTATAAAGGGATAAATAAAAAACTTGACTCAATTATGGATTTTCCCAAATAAGAAGAGTTAAGAGTTACACTACCCTTCCGTCGCTTCACTTCCTTCGGGATCTAACCATACTTTAGTAAAAACAGAAGTAATGGATAGGGTAGATTCCCATTTTTTTTAGAAGTACTCCACGTAAAGCTCTCAAAAAATAGTTGACGCTTCGCGATGCCCGTTTCACTTTTTATTTCATTTTAGGTTCAAATAACGAAAAATATAATTAAAATTATTTTGTTTTTTTGGAACTCACAGCGTCATCTCTGTAATTTTGTGTTGTAAAAATCAACTTTTTCAAATTTGGAAGACTTTCCGACACAAAATTTATAATATAAATTAAATTTTTTAAGGTATCGCCGATACCATTAGGGTTAAAATTAATACGCTGGATCCTTTTTTATACCAAAACTTACTATTTTTTTTACCACAAAACGACTTTAAGTCGACTTTAAGTCTAATAGAATTCAGTTTTTGGTAAAAGGGCCCATATGCTATGGGCCATAGCTATGCATAGGTGACCTTTTGAAATATTAAAATAAAGTTTTTTTTATAGTTTTTATGTGTAAAATATTTGGGGAAAAAACTTGGTTCGTTGTGTGCAAACGACTACTTGGTGAAAAAGTGGTGCGTTGTGTGCACACTGGTGCGTTGTGTGCAGGTGCGTTGTGTGCACATCAACTGTATTCAAAGAAAGCAAATTCCACGAACAAACGCCCTCTCCCAAAAAATAATCTGCGTTTTTTTTGAAAAAAAATTATCGGAGATTAATTTTATTAAAAATTCGTCAAAAAAAACTCCAAAAAACGTTATGTTCGAAAAAACATTTTTGAAAAACACACGATGACAATTTGTAAAAATTTAAAATATCTTTAAATACCGATGATTTCGTCTAGACGGCAAATTTCTATTAGAGGCCCGTCACGCAGATGTAGAAGGTCCGCCTACGAAATATATTATCATTTCTACCGCCTACGCAAAGTACAATTTTAACGACACAAGCGGTACCTACCGTATAAAGCTAAAAAAGACGTCTAAAGACCATGGGCGTAAATCCTGGAATATCCTGTAATTAGTTCATAATAACTAGGCCTGCTTTTGCAATATTCCAGGAATGGCAGTTATCTGCTTAGTGCGTAGGCGTTATAACTAAAAGATGTATAATTTATACATTATAATCACTGTTAACTGCTCCGTGTCTCTAGTACTAATCTTGAATACAATT
The DNA here is from genome assembly GCA_004367875.1 of Oikopleura albicans. Taxonomy (NCBI): domain Eukaryota; kingdom Metazoa; phylum Chordata; class Appendicularia; order Copelata; family Oikopleuridae; genus Oikopleura; species Oikopleura albicans. The sequence continues at coordinate 21,654 of SCLG01000990.1, forward strand.
ACCGTATGTCATTGCTGAGATTCTCGCGTTTTAGACAATATTTATATACTTTTTAACGGTATATTGAGTACACCGCGTGAATCTTAGAGCTAACACACGGTACAAGAAAGTGAATTACAGTCCTTACTCATTTATCGGACACTTTTTCGGCC